>VXBI01007471.1:478851-576587 GCA_013397375.1 Toxostoma redivivum
TTACGGCCCGCCGGTTCCGCTGCCGCCAAGAGCCGGCGCAGCGCGACACTGCCGTACAGCGAGCGGGCGGGGCCGTGTCCGGCGCGGCCCGCGGGGCGCCGGTGTCCGCGGTAGTGCTGTCGCGGTGCCGGCGGCCTTCCCCGGCCTCCGCCCGGGTCTCCGCGTTCTGCCGGGCCGGCGCCGCGCTCAGGCTGCCTCGGCTACAGGCCGCGCCTCCGCCGCGTTCTCTGAGCAGACAAAACGCGGAGATGCGGCTGCTAAGCCCGGTCGCCCGCCCCAGTTATGCTCGCCGTGTAATATGCCGTCGATGCAGCTCCCAGCAGTATTTCACAGAATCAATTGCGTTTTTAAAGACGTAATCTTTACCGAGTTCAACCTATAACCGAACACCAACCACCTTGTAACCTAGACCATGCCGCCAAGTGGCATGTCCAGTCTTGCACGCCTCCATGGTCGATGACTCTTCACTTCCCCGAGCAGCCCGTTCCAGTGTCTAATCACCGTTTCTGCGTAGAAATTTTTCCTAATGTCCGAACTAAACCTCCCCTGGCACTGCTTAGGACTCTGTCCTCTTGTCCTGTCAAGACAAGTGGTTGTCTGGGAGAAGAGGCTGATCCCCACCTGACTACAGCCTCCTTTCAGGCAGTCATAGAGAGCAGTGAGATTCCTCCTGAGTCTCCTTTTCTCCAGGCTAAACAACCCCAGCTCACTCAGCCTCTCCCCACAGAACTTTGTGCTCTTGTGTCAGTGCCTCGGGCTTTCTTGGATGTGCATGTTCGTGGCCTTCAGCCCTCAGTGCTCTTTAGCAGCTCATCCATCCCCTGCACACTTAATACTTGCCAAGCCATGTGTGTACCTCACTGTGCGCTTTTAGAACTTTCCCACCCTTACTTATTCAGTTTTATGATTTTTGAAGCAAGCTTTTTAAATAAGTGGCCTATGTCCTCAGTTGTATTAATACCGTATATATGTATAAGGTGATGCTTTTCAATAAAGATACAATCTGCCAGATATTTAGTGGACTAGAAGTGGCAGACATTGCATGGAATTAATTTTGTCAAATGCAGATATTTTAACATAGACTTAATATGTGCCTCAGGAAAAAAAATTCTCATTTTCTTCAGTATGTACTAATTTTTTTGGAAGACATATGACATTTGATGTCCACATCTTAAATAATCGTTTGCTTATTCTCTTCTGTGTTTTACCAGATCTTTGGCAGCATGTCAATATTCATTAGTATCTAAATCTACCATTCACTGTCTTGCCCTTTGTTTGACTGCTATGCTTCTTGCAGGTCCAATAAAAGGTGTAAATAGTCTTTCTCCATCTTTTACATTAAATCCCTCTGGCATAGCCACATGAGAAGTTCAAATTTGAGAAAAAGGTTTCAGTCAAGTAGGCTTAATATTGTAGAATCTGAGAAGCAAGAACCATATCTGATCTCAAGTTTGCAAAATACCCTGGAAATTTACAGGAGTTAATTCACCACTATACTCCTCACTTTATGTGTTGATTAACCAAGCAGTATTGCATTCGGAGTCAAACCAGTGTTGTTCACCTGGAGAACAAGTACTCAAAAGACCCAATCCCAGTTTAAGGTCACTATGAGTACTGCCTGCTGGTGACACTTGAATAATTGTCTGCAAATGCATTCTAATTTAAAGACTATTGAATTTACTCTTTTTGTTTCTTTTTAACAACTAAAAATTAATGCTAACATGTGAATATGTAATGCTAATATGAATTTTAGTTATTTGAAGAGTACTTCAGATTCAGAAGAGAAATAGATTAGTAATTAAAATAACCTTGTCTTTACTTTGACAATGGAAAACTTACTAAATCACTGTTTTACAAAAAAAATCAACAAATTCAGCTTCTGTTGAGATTGTAAAACAAATCTGGCAGACGTCCTTGAATCAGTAAGAATCTCTGCTGTAATGAGAGTATCAAGCATTCAAAACTAACTGCTCTCTGCAGATGTCACTGTTACCAACACTGGGAGAAAAATCTTAAATCAATGTTATTATGTGACAATAATGCAGGTTCCTCAGAAAACATTCCAAATCTCTATTGCCCATGATTACAAAGTAATCATATCCTGTATGCTGCAACTGCTATGCTAGCAAAAGTCAGCGCGTTGGAGGTGCTGTTATTCAAATGAGCTGTAATCTTTACAGTCACCTTGTTCCCATAGATTTTAATACTTATTTAAAAGTCACTGGGAAGAGGGACTGACCTTGGCTCGATGCTAGGTGCCCACTGAAGTTACTCTATCACTCCCCTTCTCAGCTGGACAGGGCAGAGAAAATAAAGCAAAATGATTGTGGGTTGAGATAAGGACAGAGAAAGATCACTCAGCAATTACTGTCACAGGCAAATCAGACTCAACTTGGGGAAAAATTAGTTCAGCTTATTACCTGTTAAAATCAGAGTAGAATAAGGAGCTATAAAACCAAATTCTAAAAACACCATTCTCTCATTACTGCCTTCTTTCTGAGCTGAACTTGATTCCCTAATTCTCTACCTCTGCTCCCGCCACTTGTGCAGGGGAACAGGGAATGTGGGAACAGTTCATCACACATTGTCTCTGCTGCTCCTTCCTTCTCAGGGGTTGGATTCCTCACACTCATCACCTGCTCCATCATGGGGTCCCTCTCACAGGAGACAGTCCTCCATTAACTTCTCCAACGTGAGAACTTGCCAAGGCTGCAGTTCTTCATTGAATGCTGCAGCATGTGTGCCTTCCACACTGCTCAGGTGTGAGACCTCCAATGAGAACAAGTCCTTCCAGCAAACCCGCTCCAACGTGGGCTTCTCACAGGGTCACAGGCTCCTTTGGATATCCACCTGCTCTGGTGTGGGTTCCTCCTTGTGCTGCTCCACTCTACACCTTTTTGGGTTGCAGGGGGATAAATGGTCTCACCATAGACTGCATCATAGACTGCCAGGCAATCTCTGCTCTGGTGCATGGAGCACCTCCTCCCCCTCCTTCTTCACTGACGTTCAGTGCTTTTTCTCTTGTGTTCTCACTCCTCTGTCCAGCTGCAGTTGCTGTTGCTCAGGTTTTTTTCTGTCTTCTTAAATTTGTTATCACAGAGGTGCTACCATCAACACTGACAGGCTCAGCCTTGGCCAGTGGGGGTCCATCTTGGAGCTGGCCGACACTGATCTGTCAGACACAGGGGAAGCTTCTGGCAGCTTCTCACAGAAGCCTAACCCTGTACTCCCCCCCACTACCAAAATTGGGACACACAATACAGTTGCACAGACATTGTGAGTGGTCTGCAAGTTCTTAAAACTGAATACACAGTCGATACTGCTGAGGAAGATATGAATAAGAAACTAGGTATCTACTGCTGCATAAAAATTCATAATTCATATTTGTTCCTTGAGACCTGAGCCTTTTATAATGTCATGCGGGCTACATAAAGGAGATATATAGTCTCCATTATTACTGGTTCCTATGTATTGCTCTCTGTGTTCAATCTATTTATCTTATCTTCTACTGGATATGAATGTACCTAGATTTAACACCCAATTGCTTTTCTTTAGCACAGTGAATTTTCAAAGCAGTCTTAAATTTTGTCCATGACTTTTCAAATTAATTAAGCAGTCTGATACTTCTGTGCTGGTGAATATCTATGTAGCTAGAATGGAAAACATGTTTCTTCTTAGTCTCCATTTGTTATTTCTTAAGTGCATTTAGAAGTGCAACAGGATTGCTTGCTTCACAGTATGGATAAAGAGCATAGAAATACACGTATTATCACAATTTGACAGAATTCTTGAGTAGTAGTGGACAAGTCTTCTTTGTTTCTTTTTTTCTTTCTTTCAGTTGCTGAGCCTAAGTTTAAACAGTTACAAGTTACCTAGTAATCCCCACCACTACAACTTTAATTAATGCTTATAGAATTAATCATGAATAACTTTGCATATATAGCAGTTAAATAAGGCAAACATTATAATTTTGCTCTTTTTTCTTTCAGAAAAGAAAAAAAGCACCTTTTGTTTTCAGAAAAGCCTTTTATTTGCTTTTTAAAATAAATACATAATAATCTAAGAGAAAATTTATACTATTATATCCAACAAGAAGCCTGAACTTAGAAAGCACTATAGATATTTTAAAAAGATTTCCCAATATTGTTTTAGAGAATAATTTTGGGAGTCTTCTTTAGCCATCATGTTTCTGTACCTTGGTGACATGTCTAATCTGATTCTTACATAAGTTCAAGACAAATGCTCTATGTGTCATATTTCATTAATTGCATTGAAAATGAAAAAATAAAATAAACCAAATAAAAATTTCTCTTCGTTTGGAACATGAAACAAGTAACATTTCTTTTTTGGAAAATCACCATATGCAATAGTTTAAAAATAGAATAGAATAGAATAGAATAGAATAGAATAGAATAGAATAGAATAGAATAGAATAGAATAGAACAGAACAGTTTCAATTGGAAGGGAACTACAATGATCATCCAGTCCAATTGTCTGAACAATTAAGGGCTGGCCAAATTAAACCATGTCATTAAGGGCATTGTCCAAATGCCTCTTAAACCCTGACAGGCTTGGGACATTGACCACCTCTCCAGGGAGCCTGTTCCAGCATTTGAGTACCCTCATGGTAAAGAAATGCTTCTTAATGTCCAGTCTAAACCTCACCTAGAACTCTTTCTACATAACCTGTCACTGAATCCCAGGGAAAAGACCTCAGCACCTTCTTGTCCCTACTCAGTAAACTGTAGGGAGCAATGAGGTCACCCCTCAGCCTCTTTGTCTCCAAACCAGGCAAACCCTGCAAACCAGGCAAAACCTCAGCTGCTCCACACAGGATGTGACTTCCAACCGTTGCTCCAGCTTTGTTGACCACCCCTGGGCACATTCAAGGACATTCATATCCTTCTTAAATTAAGTGCCCCAGAACTGCACACAGTGCTCCTGGTGAGGCCGCACCAATGCCAAATACAGTGGAACAGTAACCATTTCTGGCTCTCTGTGCTGTGTTTAATGCATCCCAGGACGTGGTTGGCTGTCTTGGCCGACAGGACACACTGCTGCCTCATACTGGATCTGCTGCCAGCCTGCACCCCCAGGCCTCTTTCTGCAGGGCTCTCCACCCATTCCTCTCCCAGTTTATACTAATGTGAATGGATAGAGTAAAACTTTGAAGAAAATGACAACTGATATTTGTGGCAGACAAATTGCCAGATTTTAGTCTTTGTGAGAGATATTAACAAGTTTTAGAACTCATGACTTACCAAATGTTGATATGACAGTATCTTGCCAGAGAGTTGATCTGTTGGATAATATTTTTAGTAAACAGTCGTGAAGTATAGAACCATTAGAAACAGTTAAACCCAGGAAGAAGGCTAGAACTGAATTCTGTGTTTCATAATTTGTTAATTTATTAAAAAAAAATTCTAAACTGAGAAAAAAACTATGTGTGTGTCATGAATGAGACCTGCTCAGAAATACAAATCTAAAAGAATCTATGTTGGTCTGAGGTATATAGGCAGTGTCTCATTTCTTGCTTCTTTTTCATTCCTTCATTAGTGATTTTGAAAGAATGCACATTAAATAATTATTTTACATAGATAATTTCAATGTGGTTCTGAAGTGAATTGAGCTGAAAAGTTCAATCATCATGGTCAACAGGCTTCATACCCATTTAGTCTGATATTAATTGCTAATACTGTAGAGTCATTTGAAACTTGGTGGGTGGACCTTACCTGTTTCTCTATGCCCTGAAAATATAGAAATTTTGATATGCCCTGGCATATAGAAAATGTGGTAGAATTGGTTTTCCCTCTCATTTGTATTACTGAAATGATTCATAATATTTGTGTTTCATTTAATAAAGTGTTAAAGAAGAGCTGCTGAAGAAAGTAGTTTTTTAACGAAAGTATCAATATCTTATCTCCACATACTGGATAATGCTGAAGAAAGGCAAATGTGGTTAATTCACATGGTTTGGGGAAAAATACTGGAAAAAGCAATATCATTTGTGCCTGTTGTGCCTCCCTAGCCTCCCCCCCAGCTTCCTTCTTATGTCAATGAAAGTTCGTAGTTCAAGCAAAGAATGCTGAGGTTTATTCTTCTCTATTAGTTATTTCAAATTATTAATCACGCTATGTTTCCAATATGATATATTCCTTAAAAGCAAAGTTGCTGTGTTGTGAGTTATGAAGTCTCATGGTGATACTTACTTAGACCAGATCAAATTTATCTAGAATCCCCTCAGAATACTGCATCTTCCCAAGAAAGTAAGAAAAGGTTTCTCTTCTAGCCAGACACTGACTGAAACTTTTCTCATTGTAACTGTTAGTTGATCCTCTTAAGGAAAGTCCTGAGCGATCAGATCTGGAGAAAGACAACAGTATTTTTTCCAGCCTCTGAGAATGCGATATTATCAGAATTTGCTCAGTCAGCTGCAGTTGCAAATGCCATCTTAACTATGCTTTATGTTTACTTCTTCAAAGTACTGCAGCCTTGCAGCAGGATATCCCTGTGAGCTCTGCTGAAAGTGGAGCATCTTTTGCAATGCCAGGTGCTAGGCTGTTGTCTGTTATGCTGCTGTGTTTGCCATTCTGGCTCATATCACTGAGCACAGTGCCCTGAAAAAGAGGTTGATTAAGGGGTTTGTTTCAGAAATTATTATGTGAGAGGCATTGGTAGCTGTTAGAAAGTGGCAAGGATCTGCTGTTGCCTTGATGGTTCACTCCTTACACAAACTGCTGACATGTGTATGTGTTTGTATAGCTAGACAGAGAAAAAAAACCCTCAGGATTTTTTGCAAGTTTCTTTCAGATATCCAGATTATTGTAGTGTCTTTTTTATATATACTAGGAGGTTTCTCAGAGGCTTGATAAGTATCAAAAGAAATCCAGAATGTTGTTATTGAAAGTTCTGCTGACACAAGATGCGATAGTGCTGTTCATGTCACACACACTACAGGGTAGGAGGAGGCCATTCCTACCAGCAGCAAAGCAGAAGCACCAGAGACATGATAATTTCTAGCAAGGACATTTCAAATTCTGCTTAGTCACTAACTTGGAGAATTACTTCAGGCAAATAATTTCAAAAGATATTAAAAAAATAGAGGATATTTCAATATATCAAATCAGACACAGATGTCAACATCGCCCTGTTTGGAAATAGATTTGTCAATGAAAAGGAAAAACAGTGAAGTTGAGAGACAGAAAACTGCTGCCTAAGGACACTAAAGAACAGAGCTGTCCCAGTACAAGATGAGTAGTATCTTGTCCTTTGTAAATTGCTGAAGCTGGTGTGTTCACTTTTGACAAAAGATGATTGGCAGAAAAAAATCAATAGAATTTTGAATAGTAAGTCTTTTGTTATGGACACCATAATTTTTCACATATTTATTCAGGGGAATTCTATTAGCCAAAATACTTTTCAAAGTACTTCTATCAAAAAAGATGTTGAGATGTTCCTGCTGAGATTATTTCTTTCTTTGTTCCTCATAAAGGATATAAAAGAATTGTCCAGGTGTCCTTTAACACAGATAAAAAGCATGGTTTTTGATGCAATCATTGTGTCCCTTCTCCCTTTTGAAGACTATTAAAGGGAACCATTTACTTGTATTGGGAGGACAATTGTCGTATGAACTGAACAGTGAGACCCTTTGACAGAATGGTCTTATTTAAAATGTTACCAGCTAGTTTGACTGGAGGGACATGATGGGGTTTTTTTGTTGCTTGCTCACATTTCTGTTAGATTATAGGGTAAAAAGGTTGTCTGCACACACAGAAGGGAGCACAGAGAGACAGCAGCTGGCAAAGGTACCAGAATTATGGACTTGGAGGTTATCTTGCCCAGACGCCTGCCAGGGCATCCCAGATAAACTTCAGCTATGTGCCAGGATGACGCTCATCAAGATGAGTCTCAGAACACCTTGCAGATGGGGGCGGTCACTGCATAAGGGTACGGGACACGTTATGGGGTGCACAGGAAAGAGCATTTTGTGATTGCAGGAAACTTATAATAGGACATTTGAGGAAGGAAAGAAGGCAGGAAGGGAAATGAATTTAGGTGATTTGGGGAGGAGCAATCACAGAGAAACAGAAGGATAAAGAGATCAAAGGGACCACTTGCAGGTAAGCAAGGTTGGTATACTTGTTTGGCCGTGCCCTATCTGCTCAGTCTGTCCTATCTTCTTACCAAAATCCATTTTCTAACCCTTTTCCTAGGTTCCCAGGTATTTGTGTTTGTGTCTATGGTGCCTGTGAATGTGTGAACAATACTGAAGATAAAGCTGGATTAGCCAGCACAGAGTTGCAATGGCCAGGGAGCCAGTTGTGCCTCTCAGGGTGAGTCTAGGGGAGAGTTAAATACTGAGGACCAGGGGAGTCCCAACCGTGTGTGTATGTGTGAGTATGGGGCTCTGCATCAGCAGTTGAAGTGAGGCTGGGGCATCAGGTGCCAGCAGCTGGGGAGACTGGGACCTCAGAGCAGCTACTAGGTGCAATTCCTTAACTATAACCTTGTATTACTCCACAAGTAAACTATTTCATATTTTTACAAGAATGCATTTCTTGAATGATGAATAACATTTTTGAAGTAATTTGCACTGTAATATATGTTAGTGTAATAGGCAGTACGCTTAACTTTGAAGGTCACTAACTTTTCTTTATAAGTGCCAGATCATCAGGGGATCAGCAATTTGTCCCTTTTTTTCTGGCAGAACAGAACAAAAGCCTATTGAATATTTTGAGACCTGTTCTTTTTCAATGAAGCAAGTAACTCCAGAAAAGCTCAGGTACCCCAGGAAGCCAAGCAGTCATCACTGATGACAGTGTTGAAACAAGAAGACAGAGAATCTACCGGGCATTAGGGAGGTTTTTGTAAGGAATGATGTACATTGAAATTAGTTACATGACACTCACATGGATCTTCACTCACTTCAGGAACCTTCAATTATCTTGGAGGGAGGCAGAAGACAAAGGCCAACATA
Organism: Toxostoma redivivum; assembly: GCA_013397375.1. Lineage (NCBI taxonomy): Eukaryota > Metazoa > Chordata > Aves > Passeriformes > Mimidae > Toxostoma > Toxostoma redivivum. The sequence goes on from VXBI01007471.1 coordinate 487,829, forward strand.
AACTGCATAGAGTCATTCTAGTAGCCCTGAAAAGTCAGAAAATACCAGACAGTGCCACTGTTTGCATGATTAGTATGAAAGAGAAGATTTTGGTTTGTCAAACATTTATCCTGAGATGGTTGGATAATGAATACTGCCGCTTACTCCTCACAGAAAAAAAAAGTGGTGATAATCTTCCACTGGAGATTAGTGGGAACAACTATGAGACAATTAACACAAAAATAAAAGAGAAGACCTTATAAGAATGCAAATGTGGTATAAACACAAACTCAGGATATTGTAGTCAATGTCAACAGGTGTGGAAAAATATATAGTTCAATTGTTATATGGTGCTGCTGGAAGACAGTAGGTAGGAGGAATTGAAAATTTTCACTGATAAGAAATTTAATATAACTCGTATTGCTAAAAGCTGATGAGTTGATTAGAAAATTTAAATTAGTGGTATTGCCTATTTAAGGAGAACAAAATAGTCAAAAGAGGCAACAGTACACTGAAGAAACATTGTGATGATAACTAGCAGAGTTAACTAGTGATAGATAGTGACTAGTGACTAGATAACTAGTCCAGAAGACTGAAGAAAAATTAGTAATTGTCAGTTAATGCTGTAATCTTTAGAGATTACAAGCCTTAAAAAAACCTTCTTAAGCCTCTTTTAAACATGATAGATGACTGTTCTTTAACAGGAAAAACCATGCTCCCAGTTGTTTTTTCTCTATTATGGTTGCCATTATAGCAGGTAAAGATGCTTTAATCACCTGAGCTGAATCAAGACTAGTTGTTAGGATTATATACAGTCTGGCAAACAAATGAGCTAGAAGTTGTTCTTGATGATCCTTGGGCTCAATGATGGGCCCCTTTCAACTCAGGACATTCTATGATTCTGTGAGTGTTTTCCATTAGTCAGAAATAACTGATGAAAATTTACTGCAGGGACAAAATTATTTAATCCCACAGTGCAGGCAAGCCTCCTCTGCCTCACTGGTAAAGTGAAAGCTAGGAAAAAATCACAATATGCAACATATGAAATACTAAATAGATACCAAGAACTGCCTGGCAGAGTTATAAGAAAGAAGCTGAAGGGAAGTAAGAACATTGGGAAAAGATCCATGATAACTGTGCTAACATTAATAGAGTAATTTTTTAAGGGTATGGAAAACCAATCAGCCAATATGAATACAATGCATGGCACACTGGTGATTGTCACTGAACATATCTGTGTTGCATTTTGCAATAAGTGCAATAAAGGGCTTATTTCACAGGAGGGCTACAAAGTTTTTCCATTAGTAACCAAGAAGATTATAAACACATATTGTGACAGGGAATTCTGAATTTAAGTGTTTTGGATGGAATTTCAGAAGATATGATTGAAAGAATGTTTGACCAGCTGATGTGCACTCTTAAGAAATCTTGGAATAGTGGATACATTCCAGAAGACTAAACAAGGAGATATTTTGTGACATAACTAAATAAGAGACTTTATTATTGAAAGAAAAATTAATAAGGAGGTGTTTCAATAGCAAATTATTCCAAAATTAAGGAATGTATATCACTATGGATTCATTGCAGCTAAATCATGTCAAATAAACCTGATTTTCTTCCTTAAGATTACAGATTTGATTACTAAAAGGAACTGCTTAGATGTAACATACTTTTAGTTTTATAAATTATTTGACTGTGTCTTGCATCCTATCTTGATTACAAAATCAGCACTACATAACTATGCATTTAGTGAACTAGTGAACTGCTAATGAGTAACCTATGAACAAGTAGTTATCAAAAGAAATCAACACCTGTGAGGTGCTGTGCAAGGGTTGAGGGTGGGTCTGACATTATGGAATTCTTTCATCACTTCTCCGAAACTGAAAATTTGTCATTGAGCTTATCCTGTATGACTTAAATTTCTTGGTAAATTACATTCCATCTCACAAAAGATATTTGAATGCAACTAGCCATGAAAGCTATAAATATGTAAGACACTTATGATTCAAATTATGGACAGTATAACAATATATCCACAAACTTCCAAGAATCTACCCCATTCTGTGATGTTATGCTCAACCTTCTATTGTCCCTCTGGGTCTTACAGCAAGTTATCAGCTTCACAAGTCCCTCACTGGGAGGAGTATGATGATGAAGTCTTCTGCCTCACTCTAGGATCCACTTGGCATTATTTTTGTGTTTGCCAAAGCAGTCTCCACTTGGCTCTTTCTCCATTGGTCCTCAAGGCAATTTTAGATCCAAATTCACTGTATTTGATGTAATTTATATGTCTTAGACACTTCTTTGCTCTCACACCTAAAACTGGGTTTGCCCAGCTCTGAATGTTGCATTACTTTGAAAATCAATAATTGATCATTGCTACTGATGCCTTTTCAGGCTTAGCTAGAAACAGAGACCAGACAAAATTAAGAGAATAAAATGCAGTTATATTTATTGAAGGGCCTTCAGGTACATTTAGGACAGACAAAGCCCCCTGGGGGCTACACCCAAAATAAGTGACCAATCATGGATTTTCACACTTTTATAAGTTTGGTCCATTTGCATATTGGGGATTAATCTTCCCATTACAGCTTCATGTAATGAAGCCATTTTACCCCAAGTTCCTCCCAACTCACTTTTGTTTGATGTTTTTATATCTCTTGAGGCCTGAGACAGTAAGGTGTCCTTGATTCCCAGGCCTAGACAGGAATTGTTTTGTCTGACCAAAATGTGAAGACAGTAGCTAGCACTGCATATAGAGTCTAGAGTTATACACTAAAGAATTACAGGATTACAAATATATGAAAAATATAAAAGTGAAAATCCTAAGGCATCATTCCTTATTGCAAGTAGCCTCTGCTGTCTCCTATGCCTGTTATTTTAAGGTTTCCACTATTGTCAGCTGTCCATACTCCTCTACACAGCATTCCCACTAGGGTCATGGATAAATTGCAAGACAACCATAAAATGTTCTTACAATTTATTAGTTTCAAAATGTATCAAACAATAGAATCTATTTATATCATTTGTATGAATCTCAGGAGAAATTTTTAAAAAATATGTAGTACTGACATGGTCATTGGGCAATTTCTGCTTTCTGGTAAAACAAATCTCCAGGCAGGCCAGAAGTAGCCTAGACAAAGCTTGACCTGTTCCTGGTGCCTGTGTTTTTAACACTAAGCCTGTGGTCTGGTCTAAGCAATGTTACAAGACCTTGCTAGGCTACAATATTGTGCTAGAAATTACAGGGGAAAACTACTTACAAGTCAATATTAGGGTTGATAAGACTAGGGCTTATTCAGCCCATAGAAGACTCAGGGGAGACCTTACAGCAGCTTTCCAGTACCTAAAGGGAGCTTACAACAGAGCTTGACTCTGAGGGTGGTGAGACGCTGGAACAGGGTGCCCAGAGAAGTCGTGGATACCCCATCCTTGGAAGTGTTTAAGGTCAGATTGCATTGGGGTTAGAGTTTGGGTTAGGTTGGATGGGGCTTGGAGCAACCTGGCCTAGAAAGTGTGCCTGTCCATGACAGAGAAGCTGGAACTAGAAAATTTTTAAGGTCCCTTCCAACCCAAACCATTCTATGATTGCATATTTCATATTAGGTTCTGTTTGACTGACTCTAATAATGGTGATTTTAAAAGTAATTTAATGGAGAGAATTTCTTCTTGATAGATTGAGATATTGTTGCCTTTTGTCTCAGAATACTTTCTTCTGCTAAAAGCTAGCAAGCAACAAAATAAAATTACTCTTTGAATGCTCCGTTTAATATTTCCATGGCAACATTAAAACTCTCAGTTTAGTACTATGAAAACAGAAAAAACCACAATGTTGTTATCTAATGATTTGGTTCAAGTTAGTATACCATAATTTTAAATCATCTAAAGAGAAATTTACCGTGAAACATTTTCAAGTCAGTTGTCAGCAATTACATGGGTGTTGCTGAAACAGATAAGTTCCAAACACCAACTTCTTTTGACTGGTTTAGTAATGTGTTCTTTGGTTTGTGTCTGTGTTTGGCCATTACTTCTCTAGTTCTTTGGGATTTTGTAGTCACAGCTATCACAGTTTTTATTCTGCATTATTTTGGTACATGAGAAATAGTTGAAGACTCTCAGGTTTTCGTGGTGGAAAAACAGTATCTGAAAACGTTCCTTAATTCTGGATGTCACTTCCCTTCTGGTGTCAGTTTAAAGAACTTGACTTTTTTCAAGAGTAGCTGTGTGAAAAGGCAATATGTCTGTTACTGTTACTGTGTACCTGATACTTCCCTTCTAAAAGTTGATTTAGTAATGGCATCTTTTGTAGAACCAGGGATACCTGCTTCTCCCTAAACAGTAACAAACCAAGCTTTCAGCAGCAATTCTAGGACTGAAATGACCATTGAGTACTATACTTAAATATTATGCAGCAGTGTAAAACAAATGATGAAACTAATGTGCTAGTTGGCTGGGGTATTGTTAATTTTCTTCACAGCAGCTGATATGAGTCTGTGTTTTGGATTGGTGCTGGAAACAGTTGTGATAACACAGGGATGCTTCGTTACAGCTGAGCAGCTCTTGCACAGCATTGAGGCTTTTCCTGCCTTTCACCCCACCCCACCAGCAAGGATGACTAGGGATGTACAGAAGCTATCAGAGGACATAGCTGGACAGCTGACCCCAAATGACTGCAAGGATATTCCATACCATATGGCATCATGCTGAGCTTTAAGCTGGGGGAAGAAGAAGGAAGGAGCAGACATTCAGTGTGATGGTGTTTGTCTTCCTGAGTCACCCTTATACATGATGGAGCACTGCCTTCTGAGAATGACTGAACACCTGCCTACCCATGGGAAGTGGTGAATTAATTCCTTCTTTTCTCTGCTTGTATGTGGATTTTGCTTTACCTGTTAATCCATCTTTATCCCAACCCGTGTGTTTTCTCACTTTTTAAATTTTCTCCTGGATTCTGCTGGGGGGGAGTGAGCAAATGGCTGCATGGTACTTAGTTGTTAGCTGGGGTTGAAGCACGACAACTAGCCAAATTAAAAACAAACAAACAAACAAACAAACAAACAAACAAACAAAAACCCCCTAACAAACAAAACAAAACAAAAAACAACACCCCTCCCAAGATTTTATTAAAATATATATTGAGAAGTTAAAGAAAACAATAAAAAAACCAACATAGATTTAACATTGTTCTGTTCATCCATCTGTCTTGAAAGAAGAAATATTCTTTTGGTTTTATTATGTATTCAGGTTCTATGCACCTAATTTTTTACAGCTTGCTTTATTCATCACAGAACAAGAAAGAACATGTAAGAAGCCCATTTTCATGCAGGTTTTTTTCTGAAGAATAAGGTCATTAAGCTGAGATGACATCTCTATCATTCTTTAAAAGCTTCTGAATATTCTGTTTAGAGTTTTTAATTGTTTTATTTAGCTCAAATCCCTGTCGCATGATAAATTAAGCCATGGTAATTTTGTCTTGTCATTCAGAAACCTTTTCTTCAGTATATGTATAAAATGCTTATCTGTTGTTACCTTTTGTTCACTCTTTATTACTGTTGGTGAATCTCTTCTTTTTCTACAGCTCATGGTCTATTTCATTGGTAATATTAATCAGAAATACTCAGGGACAAAGTTCTCTTTACCCATTGTCATAGTCATGGGGATTAAATGCCTGTATTCATTTTGACATTCAGTAGCAGCACTCTCATCATTAGAATCCCAGATCTTCATCATGAGACTTTTTGGTTTAACTGATAGAGGTGTTCATTATTCTTGCTTTGTTTCTGTCATAGCGTGCCACCTCATCTTCCTGCACAGCAACTGAGCTGTCAGCATAAACTTTTAAACATGGCAAAACTCAATGCAGCAATATCTATGAAAGGGATTGTTGACATCTAAGCAACAAAATACCTTCTTGTAGACTGGTACTTGTCAGTCAGAAGGACTGGAAGTTTTACCATCACTGTCAATTCACATATGCTTGCTGCTGACTCCACACAGTGCTTTGTGAAATTCAGCATAACTTGGAAATCAACAGGTTCTGACTTTTGCTGTCACTGGTGCAGTAGATCAGTTTAACTAATGTAATTGACTTCAACCAAATGACCATCTACTGCCACTGAGGAATAGAAGTACAAATTTAGCACTATTGATTTTTGCCAGGTCACATCAGTGACTATTTGGCTCAGCTTTTTCAGCTTTCCAAATACAAACTGTGCTATTTGATTTGCTTCATTATAAATGTAACAAGCACTCCTGAGGTGATCAGCTAATCAGTGCAGGTTTCTATGCTCATCAGGTCATAAAATTCATTAATGGATGCATTTAGCTTCCTACTGCTGTTGACAAGATTAACTGTTTCTTTTTCTATTTAGCCAAACATTGAAAAGAGAGAACTTCCCACAGATCAGATAAAAAAATCAAAATAAACAAGTTGTTTCATATTTAAGAAGAGGGCTGTAGATAATCAACTTACTCTTGAGTTCCATAAGATAAATTCAAATTTCCATTGTTTAAAAAAAAGTGTTCTCATTATTACCAATAGCCTTTTATTTTTAAATCTGTAAAATAAATGGGGTCATTTTATACAGTTTCTAGTATAAAATGGGCTTCTTCACTGCACTGCAGTTTGTTCTTCAGACACTGGCACTGAAGCACCTACTCATTTGCTCTTTCTCAGCCTTAGGAACATGTGAAGACCTGGCAATATTACGGGGAAGCTTGGCAAAATGACAAAGATTTAGTAAGAAATGAAGGCAGAAATACCCTGAATTGAGTATATCTGGCATCCTCTTAAAAAGGGCAAAATTCTCTCCCTCCTGTTCCTATCTCAGGAGCCTAAGCAGTCCATATGCAACTGCCCCATTTAAATTTCTACTTAAGTGAAGTAATGACATTCTAATGGGGATGGATCTTTTCTAACACTCGAAAAAAAGGAGGGCACTGAACTCACCCTTTGTGGTGGGAATACAAAAAGCATGAGGCAAGGCATTACAGAATTGTGATTCCAAGTTTTCAAACCCTCCCAGCTGAATATTTGAAACAACTAAATAGTATGGTGTGCACATAGGAAAGTCAGTTTTTCTGATTTAGCACAAGTTTCTTGGAATAAAGGGGGCACTATTCTCTTCAGAACAAGAAATACACTTGTTTTAATTACTCCGTTGATGTATGAACAAGGCAACGGAAAAGGAAAAAAAAGGGGGAAAAAAAGATTCAGTTATCAAAGCTCCAGTATGTTTCATGATTAAAATAGCATAATATTTTTTGGTTTTATTGTTGTTTTCACAGAAATAAAAGCTGATGAAATGGAGTTCAAAGGTGCAACTGCTGCTGGGCAATTAATATTGGCTGCACCTATACTATCTTTTTTAGGCTTACCAGGTATCCCATTGTTTTATAATCCACTGAAATAATATCTTCTGGCAAGCCTGCTTTGTCTGCATCACTCCCTGCCTACTTTGTCTCCTCAGTATCTGCACTTCCATCCTGGGCACTGCCTTCTGAGGTGGCCTCATGCTGTGTCTTGGGCTGTACCCCCATAAGCTTGTACTTTAGCTGTGCTCTTACAGACAGCAGTGAGGACTCCTGGTACCTGATGTAGCTCTGGATGCTTTTCGTGGCCCAGGGCTTGCCTGGGGCTTATATGCTTTTCTGCAATTGAACTGGACTTACCAAGAACACAGGTGATCAGAGACTGTTCAGCATAGGAACTCCCTTACACAGATTTTATAAGACTATGCTTTTTTTCCCCACACTGGGATTTCTTCTTTGTTTGGATATGGGGACTGTAGCCTAAATGGATTAAGATTTTAAGGACCATCTGAGCAAACTGCATTGCAACGTTTTAGTTTTCTTAATTGGATCACTTGTGTCAGGGTTTCTGGCTCATCCATGTTACAAATAAATTCCCCATGGATTTTTATGTACATCCTTCACTCAAACTTTTATTTATATATCTTCTTCCATATCATTATTACTGTGATATCTGACTCTTTAGTTTTTAGAGAATTTAAAATGTACATGTTTACAAAAGATTATGGAAAACTTGAGGCCAATATGGCATTTCTCTCTCAAATTTTGTTATTCATGTCTCAACCTGAAAACCAACGGCAGTGCAACTCTCTGATGTTGCCAGAGGAACTACAATTATTTCAAATTACCTAGAGGTGACAATATCAATTGTCCTATCCTTTTCTGAACTACAAATGCAAATGTCTTATGTATCTTCTGCAATGCAAAAAGCCATTGTAGATATGGCCTTAGGAACCATAGCAAGTCAGACAGATATTCCTCAGCAAAAATTTGGTGTTCTTAGGTGCTCTAAACAACATTTTTCTGATTCTAAAGGAACTTCTATATGTAAACTAAAATCTGTATATTCATTTAGCTAATATGTAATATGCTAATATGTATTTAGCTTAAATTGAATTCTATGCAACTTACTAATAAATTCATTTGAAATATTTTTCAATCTCTGTTGAACGTTATTTTTCAAATATTTAATTTTTTTTATTATAACATCATTTGTGTACATATTCTGGTAATTTAATGAGTTTTTTATGCAAGCAAAATGTTAAAAATTATTTCAAGATTCTCTGTAAGAGTCTTTGCAGCAATTTGATCCCAGCCTTGCAGATTTCAATTAGAATTGAAAGTTAAATGCAAGGATTGTTTACAGAACAACAACATATTGTTGTTCCCCTTCCTCCTCTACTGTCTATTGATTTTTGTTTCATCCCACATCATCTTCAAAAGTTTCCTTTTCTCAAATGCGTGAAATGCAAAATCAGATGTCTGAACAGAAGTTTTCTTTGAGAAAGAAGGGAAAGCATAGAAAAATGGTCTTTTAAATAATTTTTATTCTTCAGATTGATTTTTTACTTACAAGGCAAACAGAACAATCTTAGTTTAAATTTTGATTCCTATTGTGAGAGTGATCTATTATCTTCATGCCATGTCTTTGCTGTCATGATACCAGCTCACACAGGTGTTAAGGGACTGAAGAGTTATAGCCAATACAATTTAAATAACAAAAAATACTTTTAGAAATTCCTAGAACTAATTTTTTTCTCCCTAATAATATCTCAATTTCAAGCACAAGAGTTGCCTGTCTCAAGAGGAGACTAGAGGAGACTGGAGACCCATGGCTTTGCATGTCACTGCAATGTGAAGATTTTGCTTTTCTAATGGAATAAAATTAATGATACAAGATATTAAGAAGAATGTATTTAAAGATTAAAGCTGTTTGCAAGTGTAAAACTAAACTGCATTCCTGGCACTATTTACTAAGGGACTAGAATTTTTATATTTGGTAAAAGTGGTTTGGTCAGGGAGGAACTGAGTGAATATACATGACAAAGTGATACACTTCATACCTTTTTTTGAACATCTTTGAACATGCACATCCACACAGACACACACAGAGTTTTACAGGTGCTGAAAATATTTTTCCTATTTACTTTTTTTTGGTGAAGACTGAACTATAAAATTGAGTATGAAGTGAAGGATTCATATAGTTATTTTGAAGGAATATCTATGTATTCCTGAATCTCCCTGGAGTAGCAATGAGCTTGTTAAAAATTCAGTGATATTGAGCATTTCAGAATAACTACGAGTGATTACCTCTGTTTCTGACTTGGAGGAGTTCAGCTCCCAAGGTGGAGAGTGCTGCTCTTGTGCAGTCCTGGCCTGCAGCGTTCCTGATATCTATCCAGAATACTGGCAGGTGACAGGAGACAATCGTTGCTTGTTTCCTTATTAGCTTGCTTACAGAAGATTAGGTGCTGGCAGTAGATGATGAAGTTGCTAGTGTAAGCTAAAGATATATTTGGTCCTAGACAGAATCCTGCATATTTTAGGATGAGTAATCAATTTTCTGTCAAAGAGGGTGCTGGTCATCTGCCTAGAGGGAGGCTCAACTTCTCATTCTTGCGTTTCCCTGGAAGATGACTGAGGTCATAAGGGCTACTCTTGGCAATTTCTGTGACTGTCAGTTTGAATGAGCTGGATATTTTTTAAAGGTGGTACAGTTTCTCAAACCACACCCAGATTTTACTTTTTTATTGGGCAGTCACATACCTGTATTTCAATTTTTCAATCTCAGGATGAGATTTAACAGTCATATTAATATAATAAAATAATATAGATAGTATTTCACTGAAATGTTCATGGTTTCAGCATTCATCCTGCAATGTGATGCAAAATTGATCATTATTGCCAGACAGTATTCTGAATAAATGTTAATAGGCAAAACAGTTCAAAGAGAATATGCTTATTGAAGATACAGATTATTTTCCAGTATTATAAACTCTATTATTTAACTGTTAGCAACCTCTTCAGCAATGCTATATGATGATATATTGCTTCAGAGATGATTTAGTATTTACTTGAAATTATGAATATTGCTGGTAACATATCCAATACAGAGTGGGCTTATGTGAACGTAGGTTTGAAGACACCAAGTTGGCCCTATACATGACAAGTATACAAAAAAACCCCCATGTTACCTCATTAGGAGACTGTATGATATCACATGGTCTGAAATGTGCCTCTGGTCAGTCGGGATCACCTGTCCCAGCTGTGTCTCCTCCCAACTTCTCAAGCACTCCCAGCCTCCTCCCCAGTGTGGCAGTATGAGAAGAAGAAAAGACCTTGGCTCTGTGTAAGCCCTGCTCAGCAATAACAAAAACATCTCTATTATCAACCCTGTGTTCAGCACAAATTCAAAATACAGCCTAGTAACAGTCACTGTGAAGAAAATGAAGACTACCCCAGCCAAAACTAGTGCAGGGAATCACTGGAGTGGATTTAATTTGTGTTTAAAATCTAGATGGCTAGCAATGGCCATATTCCAGTAAGTCAGTGAATTCAGTATCATCAATGAAACTCAGAAAATAATTTGGCTCGGTATAGAGCAGTCACCTAGTGGCTCATCAAATTCTACAACCTGTATTTTCTCAATATCTATTAATTGCAATAGGGGCTTAGACAGCTCCCGTGATTTCAGAAAATTCACTGGAGTTTTTTAAATTATGAACTGAATCTTATTCTTTACATTGAGGACCTGTTATGCTTGCAGGGTCCTCAAAACAGAAAAATATAAACTCATACAATTACTCTTGTGTAGATACAGATGTTAGCTCTCATACATTTCTTGAAAGGTAATTGTCTTAAATTTACATATCCTTCTAAGTGTATTTCTCTCCTTGGAATGGGACCCCAGATGACCTTGGTTCCTGTTTTCAGAAGTCAGATATTGTAGTGGTTTACTGCATTCCTCATATAGGGAGTCATACCAGAGCCTCAACCTCTACTTTCCAGCCTCTGGGACCCTTTGAGTGTTCATACATAGATTGTTTCATACTGACAAGTTATAGCAGGACTGACTGGTTACATGCTGGGGAGAAGATCCAGCAAACCAGCTTAATCTCATATGATTTAAGACAGTGACACTCTGTTCCATGTTACTAGAAAACATTTTGTCAGTATGTGGGTTATCATCTATGGGTTGCAAGTGCTACTTTTCCCCTCTACACTTTGGCCTACATCAATAACCTCTGCTAGATTTCATTTGCATCTTTGCCAGAATAATAACTGGGAAGTGCTACAGCATCAGTCTGGGAGCATTTGAAAAATTTCCAAGTGTTTGAGACACTTTTGCTGATACTGTACCACTGAATCTCTAATACCCACACATATCCCTCAGTATTTTCCTCAGTGATACAATCAACTATGTCACTTTCCCCTCCAGTCTCTCTACACTGCAGTGCTGCAGTGAGCTGACACACAGTTCAAGTGTTAAGATTTTGCAGAGCTGCCTTGATGGGAAGCTCTGAAGTGTAGCCTTGTGCTTCAGTAACTGTGTGGCACATGCCTGCAGCAGACACACAGCCCAGAGGCAATTCAAACACAAGCTAAATGTGGAGGCCAGAGTGCTCATAACCCTGTATTTCAACCCACAGAAGCTCTGCAAATGCAAAAGCAAAATTAAGTCTCTGAACAGATGATCACTGGAGATTTTTCTGAGTTTGTACTTCTGATGTTCAAGACCAAGTAGTGGTGTAACAAGTATAAAAGCCATTCCTCGATTTGCTTTAGGAATTAATCAGTGTTGTTTCAGTTCAGATAATGTCTACTCATTCAAAATTTACATTGCACCTGTCACTTTTATTGGGAATTTTATATTAGATTAGAGTTTTTTATGTTCACATGATTTATGACTTCTGTAATTTTACTTTTTGGAGGAACCTGTTTCAACAAAAAATATGAATGTAGAGAAAGTGACATTATTCCTCAGAAAATAATTAAATTATCTGTTTGCCATGTTAGACAAATGGTACTGTACACCTTTTTTATTTATTTAAATGTTCTTTAAGCCTTGCGTATTTCCATCATGTGATAGCAATCATCTATAAAAAAGGTTTAGCACTATTTCACTATAAAGATGTTCTCAATCAATAGAACTTTAATTCTTCTCTCTGTAGACTTCTGTTCACACTTACTTTATTACTTCAGTGTAGAAATTCACTGTGGGTTTGTTTTTTTTTTCCTACTCACTTCATTCAGGTAGTATATAATTCTATTTCACTTTGTCTGATCTTAACTGCAGTATATCCGTCTATGCAGGGAGTAGATGTCACAGCTGCTTCTGTCAATATTTCCTTTGTGCCAATGAAACAATGTGGTTGCTATCCCAGATGAGGTGGTGGCCCTGAAGTGCCAAGACATTGGATTTGATAGTCGTTGCCTAATTGGATAGTCATGTAAATAATTGATGTTCTTTGTTCCATAGCTGAGCCGCTCTTCCAAAAATCTTTTTGAAAGCAAAAACTAGAGTAGGAACTTGTTAAATTTAAACCATCACACTATTTGGATAAATAAAGTGGTGTTTACATGAAACTCTGAAACATGATCAGTTTTGTGAACACCATGATTCAGGAAAGCTGCTGGCTAACAGAAGAAATATGGTCAAGCAAAGGGCAGACAAGGGAAACTGACCCTAGTAATGACTAACAAGTTGTATATTTGTATTTGAAGTGTCACTTTCAAAACTTCTTTGCAGTTAAAAATTAAGGAAATTTTGTGTTATCTATTTAGTACTTAAATGTGAAATATATGCCTATATTTTAGATGTCTAAAGCACTAAGACAGAAACAAATATAGCTGGATATTTGATTTTCTTTCATTTTTGTTGTATGCAAGTCAAAGGGCTTTGTCATTTATTCATTGTTCATAAGGTTTTTTCTCATGGGAAGAAATTTTTTGGGCCTGGTTTACATAATTTACTTTTTGGGAAAAAAGGTAATTAACAAAATAGTGAATAAAATGTATGGTTTCTCTAGGAGCACAGTGTATGTTCTGAGAAAATTCTATAGGAAGGTGGATTGCATGAACAGATCTTTAATATCCAAGACAGATGATGTATTCTGAAAGAAATGCATCTTTGCTGGATTTAACACAGTTTCATTCGCTGCATACTGAATGAATAATGTATGATTGTGGTATTAAACCTGTAGGAAGAGAGCATGTTTTCACACCTGAAGGGTTGCATCTGAATGCAAATGTCCCACAGGAAAATATATTTATTAACTTTAGCCTTGCAGACTGAAGGAATTATTTACATAACTTGAAAGTGTAATATATATCTTTTGTTTAGGCTGTTTCCTTACAGTTTAGTCTAAAATGTAGGTAGGATAGGATAGGATAGGATAGGATAGGATAGGATAGGATAGGATAGGATGAAAAAATACTCTTTCAAGAAATGTTCATAAAATCACAGAATGTTTGAGATAGGAAAGAAGATCATCTGGTTCAACACCCTTAATCACGCAGGGTCACCTAGAACCTGTTGCCCAGGATCATGTTGAGATGGCTTTTGAATATCTCCAAAGATAGACACTCTACCTTTCTGGACAACTTGTGCCAGTGCCTGGTCACCCTCACAGTAAAATAAAAAAAAGTGTTTCCTGAAGTTTAGAGGGAACCTCCTGTGTCTCGTTTGGGCCCATTGCCTCTTGCCCTGTCACCATGCACTACTTTCAGAGCCTCCCTCTCTTCTTTGCACCTTCCCTTCAGGTATTTATAATATTCTCCCTGAGTCTTCTCATCTCTAGGCTGAAAAATCCCAGCTCTCAGTCTTTCTTTGCATGAGAGATGCTCTGGTCCCTTCATCATCTTGGCCCTTCATTGGACTCGCTCCAGTAGATCCATAACTCTTAAAAACTTATCTATTTTTATCTATCAATTTTTGTCATTTTATTTAGGGTATGTTTCTTCCATATTGCAGAAGGTTGCAATGATCTCTTTTATCTGTTTTTTTTTACACTCACACAGAGAGAGCAAGTTGTAACTAGAAGATATCTGGTGCTCCTATATTGATAGTCCTGCCATGTTTTTTCTGCTTCTCTGTCATCTTCAGTCCTATAGTTTGGTCTGTGCATTGTTATGTTTGAGCACAAGGTTTGCTGACAGACAGGAAGTTGAAACTACCTTTGCATTCTTCTCTCAAATATGAGACTGGTGTGATCCTAGACTAATATGGGTTCTGTGGGGCTACAGCAGACTTTTTATGTTAGATAGAATTTGGTATCAATTTCAATTGGGTGTGCATTTACCTTAAACAAGACTCCACAGTGTTTTAATTGTAATACTCTATATTAAAAAATCGTCACACAGAACATTTAAAGATTGTAATATTTATATACGGGCATATCTCACAAGTGGTTTTGACAAATCAAAATCAATCCACCAGCCTATTTCACTAAAAGTTTTGCTCTAAAAATACTAATAATTATCTCTACAAGTACAAAAATTTATAGGAATGGATAAGAGGAATCTTATAGGAAGGTAACTTTTTGCTATTATTAAGGGATCAAGGAAGCATCAGTAAATACTTTTTAAAAATAAAATATAAAAGATGCAGTTGGTATAGGATCTGGAAAGCAAATATGCTTATAGTCTTGGTTAGTAGGCTGTTCTCTGCCCCTGCAATCATTTCCAAAAGTTTCGGCTGCTAGCAAAAGAATTATGAGACTGCTCTCCGTTCACCACATAAATAATCATAATTTTGAGAAAGAAATGATCATGTGCCACATGATGAAGTTTGTCCTTCCTAGATATCTTTATCAGAGCATGCACATGGCTTTGTCCTAGCTTTCCTCTCTTGAAACCAACAGCAGTTTTGGCAGGGAAATGATACACTGTGTTCAATGAATGCATCCCGCATCCTGTGTATTATCTGAAACAGCTCTGTCAGGCCTGCAGTTTATCATTCTTCCATGGCATGAAGCTGGGAAAATACCAGCTGCAGACTCTCCCCTTCTTTTCTTTGCACTCTGCTACAATAGCACATTCTTTGTGTGGCTTTCTCTTGACCTTGGACCATGCTTAAGGTGTAGGGCACATGCAAGGCACTGGAAGACAATACATATCTGGTCATGGTTCTGAACTTCTCCCACCCACAGACAGTCCACTCACCAGGCACACACTGTATGGGTGGAAGAAGAGCTGGCAGTAGCACAGCTGGTGTGCCTGGCTACCCTTCAGGAGAAAACAGGACACTGGATTCTTTCTATGTGATGTACTCTGTGTGAGTAAGGAGCAGGACAATTTGTGTGATCAGGTGAAGAACCTTCTATAAAATCTCCCCAGGACTTTGGATTGCGCAGTGCCTTACAAGCCTGCCCACATTAGCTGCCGATCCAGGCACATAGTACTGGAGGAATATCCCACATGTGAGAATCTGGGCAGGACACTGCCTCTAAGTTTATACTTCTAGTATCACTCAACATGCCTTCAAATGTTCTACAGCTGCCCTGCCAGACCAAAAGATGCAAGTATTCTTTAAGTCCCATGAATATCTTCCTGTATTGTATTTTGACTCTGCTAGAACATTTCAGATGACCATGGGCACATGTTTTTCTTAATTGTGTTTCTGCTCTTGGGCCCTCCTGATGCTCAAATGTTTGCACAGAGAAGATCCACATTCATGATAATGGAGGCATAGACACTTTGCAGGTCAACATCTACATTTGAGATACCTGAAGTTACATGAATAATATCTGTAAAAAATGTGTAATTTTGTAATAATTATGTAATTTTGAGCAGTTGACTTTGGAAACAGCTCAGTTGAATCAAGTATTTTTCACATTGTAAGGTTTGCCAGGCCTATATATATCATATGAACTTTGCAGTTGAAACTTTTTTGTCAGTTACTCAGTACTCTTGCAAAAGTCAGCTTTCTTGGATGATGGCCTTAGTAAGTAAGCCTAATAACCTACCTGGAAGTAGTAAACACATCCCTTTTTTTCAGAGGGAAGAAACTGTACAGTAAATCTCAGACATGTTTATTATGGAACAATGCTTACACTTTTGCTTGCATTATCCATTTGTAAGTGCATCAAGCTATGATTACGATATTGGAAGGAAAGTTTTGATTTTATCAGTCTTGATTACCTGAACAGAATAATTATTCCTTCATTTAACTACCTTTAGGAACTACAAAGTGTGATTATCTTATTTCATATAGGGGTCTAATCTTAAGAAACCTTTGATTAAAATATATAACACCATTACAAATAAGAAAAATAAACCTTCATTTATAATCAATTTTTCTACCAGTCAATAATATTTTACTTACTTCTTTTTTTTCCTAAAAATGTCAATTTATTCAGTACTAGACCACCTTTGAGAATAAAAGCTTAGCTTGCAAGAATAAGATTTATAATTTTTGTTTTGATCCTGTGTACATTTGTCACCAAGGCTTCCTTCAAAATCTTAAAATAATGAACCTTTAATGTTCCCTGATTTCATCTCCCCTTTCCTGTCTAGATCCGTGTTTCTGGAAGACCAGGAAAACCATTAATTTGTGGTAATGTATCCCATCCAGGGCATGCTCCCCTCCATTTCATCTTAAGGGAGGCCTTCCTAGGGCATACTCAGTGAATTTCCCACAGCTTTAATGTTCAAACTATAGAAAACATTAAGTCCAGCAGAGAAACGGGGAAGCCAACAGGCATCTAACCAATAACTTAAGAAAAACATATGGGAAAAAACTTCTTTGCAGAGTAATGTTTTGGTAATATGATAGTTTATCTTTTGTCTCCTGATATTGTCTCCTGATTACTGCTGGGCATCGTCTCGAACAGGAGACCACTTGAATTTAGATGAAAGAAGTTGGACAGCTCTATTTTTATGTGTAGAGTGCTGGGCAAAAAAACTAAAAGCACACAACAGCTGCAAAGGACATCTGTGGTTACTGGGTGTTCTTCCCAATGCCCAAATGTCCTTTCTGGGGCGTCTGCTAGTAATGGTCAAAAACAGTCATCAGCTTCACAAGTTGCCTGATTTATAAGATTACAGGAATGAGGTTTTTATCTATTTGATTTGTTTAGTGGGCTTTTTACTCAGTGAACATTTTTAAAAGTCTACACTTGTGTTAATATTACTTACATACGGCACAAGCAGCTAATGCAACCACCAGATGTGTCATTTATCATTCTCTGCTTGAATTGCTTTGAGATTTGCAGCCTGTACTGTATTTATTGTTTTGCTTCTGAGATTATGTTGAATATATGTCTGACCACTGCCATTTAATGAAAATTACACATAAAAGAGCTATCTTAGTAAAGAAGAAATAGCTTCAGTGTTAGGTAGCTCTTTTTCTCAAATGAACTTGTATGTGATACAATTATTTTTAGACAGTTTTTCCTAAATATTATGAAATGATCTGAAATAATTACAAAATCAGTGGTGGCAATCCAGTGGCATTTCAAAGTAATGGAATTGCTTTTTAAATGGATGTTCAATGTAGTATCTTTGTTCCTACAGGCTGTAAGCACTGAGCTGAAACTAATGACAGTCAGTTACCAGTGGCTTTACCTGACAAGTGAAGATTTACTTAATAGTGTAATAGAATTGGAGCCAGTGATATTTATCATTTTATCTTTACCTTTGCAATCAGCAGTGGGTTTTCTTCAGTCTAGAAGACAGTATGTTTGTAGAGGGTAGATAACAGGCTTGTTTTCAGTTTTGCCAATAACTTCTGCTTGGTAAGTCACTTAACCTCTGTGCCTGAGTCTCACTAGCTGTTAAACAAAGATAATGATATTTTTCTTCTTTTGTAAATGACCCTTCTGGGCATACGACAGAACAAAATAACACTCCCATAAACATGGGTACAAGGTATAAAAATTACAGAAAACAATGGCTGTCAAATGAAAAGCAGATTTGGGAATAAATCCAAATGATGATGTACAGAGACATGAATGTACATAAGCACACAGAAAGTGCAATTAACCATTTCTAGGAGAAAAAATAGTATGATGTAGACTTATTAGAACTGATCTGAACAGTGTGTGTAGTTGTGGGAGGAAAAATCAGAGTTCACTGAAGGCTTAAGGCAATTGGACTGCTGACTAGGGTAGCAATATGCAGAGTAGTGAACTGCCTCTCCTTCAGATGGGGATTGGAAGAGCTGGTCCATCCCCATCTGCTACCATGACATCCCCATCTGCACCCTGCTAAGGGAGGGGTTGAAAACTATGGAAGGGGACTGCTCCTCCCTCAGCAGTAATTTGGGTTTGCTCCCTCCTATGGGTAAAGTCATGCCCCTCAGTGTATTCCACAGCCTTTGGTATGGCTCTGGGAGCCTTAGCAGGGTGATATAAGTGGCATAAATTGGTAGAGGGAAGTGGCTGCAGGAGGAAGGGAACAGCCAGGAAGATTAAGTCAGTGGAGCAGGGGAGGAAAGGGGATCCTGCAGGGGTTGTTCTTGACTTCTCTTTTCTTACTTTCCTTCATTTCTTCTGCTTACTCCCATGTCACCTAATCTGCTATTGTAAGATTTTGCTGACTAGCGGAAAAATGCATCCTTGAGACATCTCCAGGATAGTTAATGTGGCGATTAGTAATTAGTATGAAGAAATTTTAAAAATAAATTTTATAAAACCAACTGATGGAACGGAAAAATCAAGGAATATATTGTCCCTTAGGAACAGAATTACACTGCTGTTTTCTCAGTGGAAACTTCTTTACAAATATTAGTCAGACTTTGGAGTATTTTGCATTATTGATTGTAGTTGTTGGAGGAATAATGAATAGTAATTCACATTGTTTTATGTGTTGCACATTGATAAGTCTCAACAGGAATTTTATTATTTAAGTTAGGTCGGAGAGCATCTGCACAGTTTCCATCTGTGCTCTGAGTGAATGACTTGCCAGCTGAGTTAGCTACATCTCTGGAGTAATGTGGAGCCTGCCCTCAAGGACTACTTGAATTTCACAAGATGAACTAGTACTAGCACATATGAGAGAGAAACAGAATATATATTAACATCAGTGCCGAATATCCTTTTTGTCCAGCCTGTCAGAGCTTGCCAGCTGAAATGAATAACCTCAATAGATTTTAAGGACCATGATGGTTAGTGATTACCTGGTCTGCCCTCCTGAATAACATAGCCTATAGAATCTCCTCACAGTGATTTCTGCCTCAAGCTCTTAACTTCTGTTTGTGCTACATAAACAACATAAGGAAAAAATAAGATGCCTCCCAAAAATTGTCCCCCCACTTCAGTTACTGGTGGGGGTTTTCCCATAAATTGAAGAGGAGCTACAGTGTGGTAATAGTGACTCACTAGGTGGCACTCTTACTTCTAAATCCATAAATCCCAGGCATGTATTTTAAGGCTTTTGTATTAAGTAAAACACCGGATTCAGGGGAAGATATTATTCAGAGTCCTCAAATTCCTTACTGCTTTTAATTTCAACATATTATTTAGAAGAACTCGGTAATCTGGAAGTCCATTATCCTTTCACTCTTACATCTTTTTTTGCCACATTCTGTGGCTTTTTTTCAAACATTTAATCATTTCCAACGAGTTAAAAGTGTAGAACTCAGCTAGATTAAATTAAGCACATTTGGGCTGGGTAGTAGGCTTAAAAGAAAGGAATCTTGATTACCAAATGTTGCGTAACCTGTCTTTGAATGGAAGAACTTTGCATGTGGGAAGTCTTGTCTAATTGCTAAAATATTAGATATGACCTAGATAATTGCTTACTGTTCTCTTCCAGAGTCGGCAACCTGTGGGCTATAGCAATTGGCTTCTCTGTTACTGAGTGAGTTAAAATCTCTGCTGGGCCAAAGTCTCAGTCAAGGACTTCAGTTTGGACCAAGTGTACACTGTCCATCTGAAGAAGACTGTAACACCTAAAGTGGAGGGATAATTCCTGTTTCTAGTGAACCTTGCAGGGAAACTGAAGCATGGTGAAGCACTGCAGAATGTCCTCTGTGAGCATGTGTGTTCAGGTAGCATTTGCATGCAAAAATCTTCCCCAGGTTTAGTTTGTGTGAAAGCAAACTGATTGGTTGTCAGTTTGTAACTTAGTCTGTAAAACACTTTAGCAAATCTAAGGTATGAAAAATACTGCAATTCCAACTTTGTAAGGAACTGACTATATGAAACAGGTCATTCCAGTAGTATCATTAACATTATTTGCAAAAGCGAGCACAAAAAGAGATAAACTTTCTATCCTATCATGTTAGTAATGTTAGTTTTTAAATTTGCAGTGTACTAGCATTTCTTACAGAACTACTTATATGTACATATACAAGGTTGCACTTGTTATTTTATTGTTATATAGATTATTGTGACACTGTGTTATGGCCATGCAAGCATACAAGAAAAGAAATAGTTAAGCCTGTGTACTTCCATTTTGGCTGACTGAGAGTACATCCACACGAGCAAATGGTGTAGTTGGAGCAGAACTTCAGAAAGAAAACCAAATAAAGATAAGGACCCAATGGCCACACCATATTCATCTGGAGGCTATTGTGTTACTTCAGACTATCTCTCTACTGCACTGAACACCAGTTCCTGGTTTGAATGCACTATGTCTGTCACTCTGGGGCACAACTTCTCCTTCAGTTTCACCTGAAAGCAATAAAATTTCTATGCTCCAAGATTTCTCCACAATACAAATGTAAGTAAAGATGGTCAGAAATGGCAATAAAAGACACTCATGTTCTGAACTAAAATACCAATGCAAGAGCACCCAAGAGGACCCTGGTTATCTTCATTTTTTAGTTTAGTGGTAGCATCCACAGGACAGTACTATGGGCCAGTGGAAGAGTAGGTAGCCAGTATCTTTAGATCGAGGTGGATTTTTTTCTGGAAAAATCCTTTTTAGCAGGAATAATCTGGTCTTCTCAAGTTTAGTAGATTTGTTTTCCATTTTTCAATATTTTAAAAGAAATCTTTTGATAATGAAACTACATCTTATGATTCCAGTGCTTTAAAATATTGTTTCTCATTAGGGGGTAATGTTACATCATTTTCCTTAAGTTATAATCAGTAATGAGATTCCAGACCACACTGTGTGTTCTGTTTTGACATACATGTCTTTATAAATATAAATAGTTGCATATTCCCAATCACTGGCATTAGCTTCATGTATTTTTGCTGCCAGTTTTTTTTGCTTAATAAATGTCAGTAGGTGACAACCATGTTTTGTAGATGTGCTTGTGTATTACAGTGATTTATTTGTTCAGATGTCTCTGAACCTGCAGTGTGGCAGGACAGGAGCTTTGTTTTAACAAGCCTGGTGCTGCAGGGATTCAAGATGACAGATACAACTCAATACCACATACCCTGAGTCTTCCTAGAAACACCTAAAACTTTTAACTGCTCATTTATTAAATATATGTTGACACATTGAATATATAATTTTTCTTTAACCAAAAAAATAGATTTGCTATAGTATACTTGAGCAGAATTGCAGTGTCTTCTGGCAAAGTCATCTAAGAATAGCCAAACCACTAATACAGGAGAATTAAAATGGTTTTCCAGTTAGAGCAGCTGAATAAATACAACAATTCTTTGACAGGTACAACACCTCATTTATAGATAAGCTGCTATTAATGGCCTGTGCCTTAATTTCTTCTTTATTTAAAGGTAACTGATGGAACCCACTGAGACACTGAAGAAGAATTTACTTTTTTGGGGGGGGTCAAGTTTTGTGGTTGGCAATATAGTGGATTTAATTTTCTATTTTCTTTTATTAGAGAGGGTGTTAGAGGTCTTACTTTGGTCCTACATTTATTCCAAAGCTTGTACACTTTTAAACTTTTTCACTGCAAGAACTGTGATGTTCTGTTAATAGAATGATAACGAAAAGCTTGCAGGATAGAGAACTATTTTATGCAAATTGTGTTCCTGTTTCATCCATTGTCACATTCAGTTCATAGATTCTTGTGGATAATTTTGCCCCAACGAGGTTGAGACCTCATAGTTTGCCTTCTTCCATTTTTCTTTCAAGAAAATCTTTTCTGAACAAAATTCTGATTAAAAGGAAAAAAAAAGCATAATGAAGACGGGAACCTGTGTAATGAAACAAAAACATTCAGCTGGTATCATTTAAGTAATTTCATTGGAATAGTGAAACTAAATGAAAACTTCTTTCTTCTGTGCTCTATGCCCGCCTTCAAAATTATAGTAGATACTAGATGAAACTCTCCCATGCAGCCATTGTTTTATTCTGTCTTGGAGTTCCTTGCATATCTTGGCCATAGGGATGTCCCTAGTGAATACTACTATGATAGTAAGTCTTGAACTTAAAGAAACTCTACGAATTGTAAATTAGGTTTCACACATCTGAGACACTAAAATGAGAACCTGTTCAGAGCCTTGAACAAGATTTTATCTTGTGTCTTTGACTCCTTGGGCTCACCAGTGAGTTTTAAATGTAGCATGGGCTCAGACTACTTCCTTGCTTAGAATGGTGTTCTACGTATTGGCTCACCCTGAGTTTCGTACTTTTTTTTTCTCCTCAGTAACCTATTAGGGAGTAATAATATTCATATGCCAAAGTGAAATCTCCCCCAAAAATTATTCCGACCTTCATATTATCTACCTCATCCTCTTATAGTGCTTTGATCAGTGGCCAAATAAGTAATGTTGACAAGTTGATCTTTCAGTTATTATCAATGCACATCTGAGTTAACAACCCATTAAGCAATTCACACATCCCAGAGCCCTGAGTGCTAACTCATGCAGCTGTTACAACTGTCCATGTTCTGACCTTGTTTTATCTGTAAGGATTAGAGGGGCATGCTTGTTCTAATAAAAGTTTATAATACTGAAGAACATAATAACAATACCAGGAAGAAAAAGAAACAGATCTCACTTAATTAAAGTATTTGCTATTAGAAACTAGTTCCTCTTTTAAACTGTATCTCAAATTGTCCCTTGAGCCATCCTACTGTGAAAAAAATTTTACTTCTTTATGAAGAGTGCTTTAAGCCATGTTTTGAAGTCAGCTGGGTAAAAAGAGAAGAATTATCTAAGAGTTATAATGAATTGTGATAATTGAAATGTCATTTGTGCTAGGATTTATTAGGAATAAAGAACTAAGCAGACATAATTATTATATTATGTCATTGTTTAAGGCTGCAATTTGCTTGTAAATGTTTTGTGCAGGACTGCTGTAGTGGGGATCACTTTGTGTCAGATGAAAGTCAGACATACTCAGCTGTCCTGTCTCCAGCAGTGGTCAACAGTGGCTGTTCACATCAAGGGAAGAAGAGGGAAAGCATATCTGATCCTTTCTTGGAGTTTTGTCCCATTGTCCAGCAGTTTCTACCACTAGAAATGGCTGGCAGGTATTTAAAGCCTCTGGTGGCTCCCTCATGAACTTGTCCAGCCCATGATACCAGCATTTTCAGCATACTGTGACATAGATTCCCCATATTATATGGTACTGGTTTTGGCTGGAATACAGCTCATTTTCTTTGTAGGAGATCATATGGTGCCCTATTTTGGATTGGTCACTAAAACAATGTTGATCAGTGTCAACACCTTTTCTACTTCTCCCACTGCCCCATCAGTGAATAGGGTGGGAATGGGAAGGAGGCTGGGAGGGGACATAGCCAGAGTAGCTGACCCCAGCTGACCAAAGTAATATCCCATACCACAAGGCAGTGTGCTTAGAACTACATGCTGTGAGGAGGAAGAAAGAGGAAGTGGAGATACTCTTCCCTATCCCAATGTGGAGGTGTGAGTGAGCAACTGTACTTAGCTGCCTACTGAGGTTTAACCATAGCATATACCATATAAATATACATTAAGTGAATAAACACTTTTTGATTTGCCTTAGCCTACTCTCTGATGGAGTCATTTGTTGCCCCCTGATTCTTAAATGGGAAGAAAGAGTGAATAATTGATTAAAATTCTTGTCTTTTTTGGAGGCTAAATACTTATATCATAAGCCTTTATGGGACATTTTGTAGGCTTTGGATCATGTTTTTTCCCTTGAAAATTTTGCAGATCTACTAAATCCATTTGGCTATGAGGTATTATCACACAACATTACAGATATGGGTGCCCTGTGAAGCTGGTAATGGCATAAGGTTATATTCTCTCTCTTCATCTCAACTTTCTCAAGCCTTTCTCCAATGACACTAGCTCAACAGAGCAGTGTCTGAAGTCTTAATGCAGGCCTTGCTGAGGACACTGGAACTGAAAACTGGAAGGGATGTCTGCTTGGGTGCTTGAGTCTAGGGTGTTGCTTGAGTAATCAAGTATGCAGACTCATAAAATTATACAGATCATCTGTTTTACATGATGCTATCCAGCCAAGGCCATGTAATCCTCTCCAACACTATTTAACAGACATACATCTGAAAATAATACAAAAAATCCATAACCATGTGGTGACATTGAATAAAAAACAGAAAAGAACAAAACTGATACATCCTACTACAATGTGTTTTGAGAAGGGTTATGGGTGACCCTAGTCAGACTGAACCAACCCATAAACATAATTACTTAACTAATTAGCTTAATTTTCTATTTCTTATAATTTTAATTTTGTCACACAATCATTTCTATATGCCACCCAAGTGTAGTTCTAAAGCATTTTAGCTTCATTTCTCATGCTATCTATCTTGGAAGCTCCTCTAGAAATTAATTTCTTAGTGGCCAGAAGCTTTATTGCAATTTTCTGTCATAGATATGTTTTCTGCTAATTATTATTGCTCCTTAAACTTAATTTAATCTGGGAAACATTTAATTATTTTTTCAATATACTTGCCTGGACCTATGGTGAAAACTCAACCTCAGGCAATTAAAAATGTTAAAAGTACTCTATATGTTTTCTCCATTTCAGGTTGTTTTTTTGGTTGGGTAAATATTTTAACTATTTGGTTAGCTGTGATGTTTCAAGTTTAAGCAGTTTAATAGGAACACACTAAGGAAAAATATGTCTTTTATGGTACATATAAACAATGGAAAATGTGTTTTATAGAAAAATTCCCAAATCCAAACCAATTTGACCAAATTCTAAGACCAAATATGTGCAAAATGCATTGCTAAAAGATTTTCAGAAAATTGAGTGATAGAAATATCTTGGTTTAGACCTCTTAAATTAATTATTAGCTAGTAACAAACCTTATAATATAGACAATATTACAATTTTCTTATTCAATATCTTTGTGGTTTTGATAGCTATGATTTCTTAAAGAAAAAAAAATCTTTTTTGAATCAACAAGATGCTTAAAAAAAAAGCTTAAATTTCAAACACTGGCAGAAGACTAATGAATGCACTGGAGAAACAAAAAGATTGGTCTGAATATTTTACAAGCTTAGGTTGTGAAATTCTTTGATCAAAGACTCTCAACTATGTCATAGCATTAAGTCAAAGTTTCTCAAGTGTTATAGGAATCTAAAGAATTTCTATTGTTTTCAAAGGATAATTTTTGCAGGCTGGCTTTGAAGTGAGGAAAACACAATTGGGCTAATCTGTAGAAAACACACCAGTTATAAAATCACATAAAGCCACTTTTGTTCATTGATAACCATGTGAATATAGGATTTTACACTGAATAGAGTATTTGTATATTAAAATATATGCAAAAGTGTTTAGTTTCACAGACATAATCAGGAAGTAAATGAGTGAAAATACAGTGTTTCAAAACAGAAATCAGTGTTGCCTTTACCTTGGGTAAACAACTGCTGGTTATGGCTGATCCACTGTCAATATGCCATGATACAGCATCAAATTGAACTGACATAAGATCTGTTACTTCAGTACATAGTAAAATTTAAAAACCTGTTCAGAGATTTTCAGGTTTCGTTTTAATATAACCAAAAATTTTGGTTTCAGATTGCCAGAGTATTCCAAATCTCACTCTTCAGTATATAATATTGAAGTCACTATATGAAGAATTCATTCACTTTCCAGATGGTACTAGATAATGCAGCTAGATATGAAATACAGTAATAGATGCACACAAATTAGTAAAGGCTAACATAGATTTATTCTAAGAGAAATATAATGAATTGTTGCAGAACTCTTGTGGTTACTGTACCATAACATTTTCTGTCACTTAAGGGAAGTTAGCTATTGCTTGGACTACACCTAAATTTCAGCTTATTGTATGATAGAATCTGATAAGTTAGGAATAAAGTTTGCTGTATGGAAGCAAATTTAACTATAAGTACACTGAAACAGAATTTAATTTAATATGTTAATATATCCCATTTCACTGGTTAGCAAGCAAAATAAAAAGGGGATACTACTGTTAAGTTAAAATGTCCGATCTGTTTTTCAGAAAAAAATTATTTTTTCTTCTTGGAGTAAGAAAAGGAGCTCCACAGAGCTAATTTGCTAAGATATGTCTCTAATTTGCTAAGATATGTTATAAAAAAATAAGGTGTGATAGATCCATCTCAGGAATTGGATTCTAGCTTCCAAAGAGAGGCAATATGTGTCCCAGTTGACCAGATGATATTAATGGTAAACTATTGCTTTGATAAAAGATAGTTTTGAATCTTATAGTAAGAAAAGATTAAGCCTGTTCCTTATTTCTCTTGAAATAAGTCCTTCACTGTGTCATAGCTCTAACAAGAAAGAACAAAATATTTGTGTTTTGTGCTTTCCTGCATTTTTACCTCTGTGCTATTTGGAGCTCTTCTTCCTAGAAAACTACCCCTCTCCTATTCCTAAAGTATCCCACCCAGGTCTACCTTATTTTTGGTTTGACAACTCAGAAATAGGAATGGGTTGTCTTGAGTAAGCATCGTAGGGACTGTCCAGAAGAAGTGAGAGATGTACTTGTCTCTGCCAAAAATGTTCCCTGGAAGCCCTGCCCCTGCTAGCCCTCACATCATCTCCTATAAAAAAGTCCCTCCCCTTTTCCTTTACTTTTTGATGTGCTTTCTTTATGCCATGTCCTTCTGCTCAGGCGTCTCCATTTTCTAAGACCTCACATCCCACTTGTTGGCACAATGCCCTATGGCTAGTAGGATGAGCTGCTCCATCCTGTTCACCCGGAGGTACCTCACAACAGACCCCTTTCCACCTGCTCACCCAGAGGTACCAGACCCCTTTCCACCTGCTCACCCAGAGGTACCAGGCCCCTTCCCACCGCATACATGGCACCATTTTGTTCAGCTGCCATGTTACGGCTGAGAGCTGCCATTTCGTAAGGTGCTGTAACCCATAACATGTTCGTCTGGCCTTGCCACTGGCTGATGCCTTTTTGTGATGGTGTGATGACCCCTCTGATCTCAGACAGTGCCAACATTGGTCATCAGGACAAACTTCCTTATCTGGCTGCACTGGAATGATGCTATGTCATCATCATTTTCCTTTCACTTAATACACTGGGCTGCAATGTTGTTCCAGCTGATGTTTTATGGCAGGGAGATAACATTTCGGAAAGGTCATGACCTGTGACTGGCTGCCTATCTGGACCACAAATGACTATATAGAGAAAAAAAAAGTTTTTATTTCTCTGTAGAAGTTTAAATATAAAAAAATGTAGATATATGCATAAAGATACGTATTATTTATACTTGCACTTCATGTGTGTATATATAGTGTATATACATACACATGGAGTTACATATATTAAAACATATGTGCCTGAAAATGTAGGTACATAAGGTACAAAACCTACTTTCATAATAGCTAATGAAATCAATAACTAAAGTTTTAGTGTGAATGGAAAGAAAATATATAAAATGTATAAGGCAAGTGTGATGCCTCTCATTTTACAAGGCTGGTAAACAGCCTCTGACATGTTGGGATGGGGGAAAGTTCATGAGAGAGGTGGGGGTGTGGCATCAGAAAGGTGAATGGCCACGAGCACTTTGGCATACACCAAAAGCTATGAAGCCATAGTCCAGCAAGGAATCCCTGTGCAATCCCTGTTACATGCAAAGCAGAGATTTGCAGTAAACTGGTCCAAGAGGCCTTGCATCCACCTCTGGACTACTGCTAAGATGGCCATGCACTATGGTGGGCTTTGGGGCTTTGCATCTTTCTGCAAGACACAAGCAACACTGCCTGAGAAAATTGAAATTATCAGCTTCAGGAGAGAATATAAATGAGGACAATGAGGAAAAACTGCAAAATATTTCCTAAAATTCCAAGCAAACTCAGAAAAAACTAGCCACTGATTTATTTCTGAATCAGAAATACCAGAAACTGGTATAGATACGTTTCACACAGTAAAGGCAGGTGGTGGTGGTGGAGTGAGCTCCTTTTCCCCATGGCTGTGGGGAGTTTACATCTACCTGTAGTACCATTACAGAGTGCAGGTTGGTACTTATATTTGTTTCCTTATCTTTAAGAAAATTAGCTTCTAGAGAGTTAAAAAAACTCCAGCCAAGTGACAGAGGTGTGCCACAGTCTATTCACCTTCCTGTCTCGGCCTAAGACAATCAAAGGAAGGAGAATGGACACAGAAGACACGACAGTCTTTGAGGAAAAAAACGGAAAAAAGCTGAAGGCTGACAAAAAACCAACTGTCTTCATACCCTCTTTGTTCATGTCTTAAGTTACTGGTTCAGTGTTTCCTTTCTTACATGTATATATTAGCTGGTGGTTGGTAAACATGTCTGTGCTGCTACTTCTGTTAACAGTTAACTATGCCTCTGGGAAGGTGGGGAGCTTTGGGGGCATAAATCCTGTGTTAGGAGCTGCTAAAAGCCGAACAGAAGCTAAGAGGAAACTTGAATGCTTACTGCTTACACAAGGCTGCAAAGAAGCCCTTTAAAAGAGAAAAGGATTAGAGGCTAATAAAACATGGAGTTCTTGTAAATATTGATGTTTTTCATGTATTTAGAGCTACTAAAACTGTGTGCTTTAATAATCTGATTATTTTTCATTTTGTTCCTTCACATTTTAATGATCACATAAATATGTCACTGTTTATGTCTCTACACATTACCAGTGAATATTTTTATCATTTTATAAGATTTATTTGATGTGATTTTGGTCTGGAAGACTGATGGCAAAACCCAAACATAATTATAACTTCACTATTCTGATGAAAATAGTTATTAGAACACATGGTTCTCCAGCACTGTGGGAGGATGACAGAGGATAAAAAGATAATGGTATGGAAATTATAGGGCAAAATGCTGTTGCTGCCCTCTGGATGGCACATGGTCAGCATATGTGACCTCCCACACACAATGCAATCTCAGGGGTCTAAATGAAGGGTGGAGTGGAGTGGAGATACCATGGCCAGGCTCTGTCAAAACCCTTGCAGAAAAGGGAACTCAATGGTACTTTCTAGCTGATAAGCCCAACAGCAGCTGAAAACCAAGGGAGATAAGGGGAAATGCCCTGCTCTTGAATCAGCAGCCATGGTGAAATCATTCTCTTTGGACTGATGCCTGTCTCCATTCCAAGGTTGTCTCGGGTACTATCCTGAGATACTCACCCCAAGGTACAACCACCCCTCATTGAGTAAAAGGTATGACCAAAATCCCTCAAGCTCCAACTAAACATAAATAAATAGCATAAAAGTAAGTTAAAATGGGGAAAATGAGAGGGAGGACTGCACTGTAACTTCTGGGATCAGCTGATGGGCTAAACCTGTTTTCTTTGCCGTAGGGAGGCCTATTGGGTAAGAACTATTTTCTATGTATGCTGAATGATTATCCAGAACTAGCTTTTATTGTGGATTAGAGCTTGTTAATACATTGCTTTGATTTAATATATTGCTTTAAATATATTTTTTTGCAGTCTGTGACTATTATTGGTGATCGCAAACCTTAACCTGTCACAAGTTTATTAAAAAATAATGCTATTCTGTTAACTGTTAATGAGTCCTTCAAGGGCACTGGCAGTTGCCAGCAGTGGCTAGTGGTGTGGACACCCAAGAGGAGGTTTCTCTGTTCAATGTGTGACTCTGAACAAGTCAGTGGAACCATCCTCAGATCTAATAAAGTGCTCGGTGAAGAGTCCCCACAAGAGGACACTGACAGACTGGTCAGGCACAAGGGTCATGGCTTTCCTGGGGTGCTGACAGCACAACTAATCAGCACTGAGAATTTGAGTAAATCTCCCCTTTCTACACAAAAAGCATGTACACATTATTCTTTATTTTCATTCATACTTCTGACTTTGGAAGAAATATAAATGAATAAACTTTCAAACTATTCAACACTTTAAATTTCCTTTCAACATGTGATTTCAGTTGCTTTGCAATTTAACATTCAGTGCTTTTTCCTTCCTTAGAATTTTATGTTCTAAGACAAGTAATGAAGTACTAATTTCTTTCTCAGCAAATATGGAAATCCTGTCTGGCAAAAGGGAAAACTGTGACCAAAGACAAAATGGGAATTAGAAGTTTACATTCATTCTGTCACACTGGTGTGTCTGCCCAGGAATGATGTTTTCCTTTACCTGGGTATCTGATTCAAAAGATTCTATTAAGATGTGACAATTCTGAAAACTCGATTTTCCTTTTGTCTAACAAATATTTCTGCTATTAAGCTTTCTTCTAGGCTATAAAGGTACAAGAGATATACTAGGGATTTTCAGAAGCCCACAGAACACCTTTTAACTATATATTTATTTTACCTTTGTAAAAGTGGACTTTTTTATTTTACCTTTGTGTGGACTATAGTTTCCACAATTGGATGACATCTCAGTACTGCAATGGAAGATAACAATTCTAATCAATACAAAGGCATGGATAGAATGCTCTATCACTCTTTAGTGATTTAATTTAAATATCTTTCGAGGCTTACAATCTTATATTTTTACCACTAGATTTTTATGACAATACTAATAGTTTGGAAACAACTTTCCAAATTATCTTGTCAGATGTTTAAATATTTGAATAGGGTCTTTTTTCTTAGAATGAAATATAATTTTTCTCCAGCCGAACAGTACTACCAGAATGTAAGGCAAAAGATAGAAACCTTGCATGAATTGTGAAATTATGTTTCCATGTTTGCTATGGTAAGAAATGCTATGTGGCAAAGTCAGGTGGGAAAAGCATTCCACTTATATATATGAACTAATTTAAAATGTCTCCCTGATTCTTGCAAAATTTTCCATTTAACATTGTGAATTTCTAATCAAAGGGATCTGTGAATGACAATTGGTATTAACTATCGGCCAGTATTTAATATGCTGCTAGGTGTATTAATAAACAGAGGAGATAAAGCTGCATGGAGGCAGTGGTGGTGGCAAGCAAAAGGTTGTGGAGGGAGCCATGTTGTGGCAGTCCTGTGCTCCCCTTAGCATTCCATTTTGCTCTGCAGAGTCATGGAATCGCTGGGCTTTGTGATTTTCCGAACCCTTCCTAACCCTAGGCCTAAACCTAGCCATAGGCGTAACCCTAAATTAGGCAGATCAGTTAAAGCTGAGTTGGGCTGAGTGTAGCGCCAAGAAGAAAGGAGTGGAGGGACCCATGTTGTAGCAGTCCTGTGTTCCCCTTGGCATGCCATTTGTAGCAGCAAAGCCATTGGAGCTCTGGGCATTCTGGCTTTCTGAACCTTACCTAACCCTAGGTGTAACCCTATCCCTGAGCGTAACCATAAACCAAGGTGTACCCCAAACCCTAGGAAGAGAAGTTAAAGCTGCATGGAGGTAGCGGTGGTGCCAAGAAAAAAGTTGTAGATGCAGCCATGTTTTGGCACTCCTGCACTCTACTTGGCATTCCTTTTTTGGCTGCAGAGTCTTTGAATCTCATGGATTTGTGGTTTTTCTGAACCCTACAAGAACCCTAGGTGTAACCATAACCATAGGCGTGACCCTATCAAAAGGCAGAGCAATTAAAGCTGTGTTTGGCTGAGTCAAGTGCCAAGAAGAAAGGATAGGAGGGAGCCATGTTGTGGCAGTCCTGTTCTGCTCTTGGCATGACTATTATAGCTGCAGAGTCATTGGAGCTGTGGGCTTTCTAGTTTACTGAACCCTAACCCAATTCGTAACCCTAACAATTAGGAAGAACACTAAAAGTGGTATTGATGTAGCGGTGGTGCCGAGAAAAAGGTTGTGGAGGGAGTCATGTTGACACACTCCTGTGTGACTCCTGGCATTCCATTTTTGGCTGCTGAGTCATAGGATCTCTGGGCTTTGTGGTTTTTGGAGCCCTGCATAACCCTAGGCCTAACCCTAACAATAGGGGTAACCACAACCCAGGGCAGAGCATTTAAAGCCACATGGTGTTGAAGCAGGTGCCAAGAAGAAAGGTGTGGAGGGAGCCATGTTCTGGAAGTACTGGTTTCCCTTTGGCATGACTTTCATAGCAACAGAGTCTGTGGAGCTCTGGGTTTTGTGGTTTTCTGAACACTACCTAACCCAAGGTGTAACCGTAACCCTAAGCAGAGCAGTTAAAGCTGCATTGGGCTGAGTCTTGTGAAAGAAGAAAGGAGTGGAGGGAGCTATGTTGTGGCAGTCCTGTGCTCCCCTTGGTATGCCTTTTGTAGCTGCAGAGTCATTGGAGATCTGGGGTATGCGGTTTTCTTAACCCTAACTAAACCAAAGCATAACTCTAACCCTAGGTAGAAAAATTAAAGCCGTATGGAGGTAGTGGTGGTGCCAAGGAAAAAGTTGTGGAGTGAGCCATGTGGTTGCACACCTAAGCTCCCCTTAGCATTGCTTTTTGCGGGGCAGAGTCATTGGATCTGTGGGCTTTGTAGTTTTCTGAACCCTACCTAACCCTAGGCTTAATCCTAACCATAAGTGCAACCCTGACCCTAGGCAGAGCAGTTGAAGCCACAGGGGTTGAAGCAGGTGTCAAGAAGAAAGGTGTTGAAGGAAACATGTTGTGGCAGTATTGGTTTCTCCTTGACATGCCATTTGTAGCTGCAGAGTCATTGGAGATCTGGGCTTTGTGGTTTTTGGAATCTTAACTCACCCTAGGTGTAACCCTAGCCCTAGGCAGAGCAATTAAAGCTGCATGGGGGTAGTGGTGGTGCCAAAGAAAAAGTTGTGGAGTGAGCCATGTGGTTGCACACCTGAGCTCCCCTTGGCATTGCTTTTTGCTGTGCAGAGTCTTTGAATCTCATGGGTTTGTGGTTTTCTGAACCCCACCTAGCTCTAGGCCTAACTCTAACTCTACACAGAGCAGTTGAAGCCGCAGGGGTTGAAGCAGGTGTCAAGAAGAAAGGTGTTGAAGGAAACATGTTGTGGCAGTAGTGGTTTCGCCTTGGCATGTCTTTTGTACTGTACAGTCATTGGAGATCTGGGCTTTGTGGTTTTCTTAACCCTAACGCTTGGTGTAATGCTCAGACTAAGCTGTGTACTCAAAGTCGTATGGGGTAACAGTGCTGCCGAGCAAAATATTTTAGAGGGAGTCATGTTGTCGTAATCCTGTCCTCTCCTTGGCATTCCTTTTTTTGCTGTAATGTTAGTGGATCTCTGGGCTCTGTGGTTTTTTGAACCCTACCTATACCCCTGTCCTAACCCTAACCTGAGGCATAACTCTAACCGTAGGCATAGCTGTTAAAGCTGCATGGGATTGAAGCCAGCACTAAGAAGAAAGATGTGGAGGGAGCCATGTTGTTGCAGTACTGGTTTCCTCTTGGCTTGCCTTTTGTATCTATAGTCATTGGAGCTCTGGGCTTTCTGGTTTTCTGAACCCTAACTAACCATAGGCATAACCATAACCCTAGGCAGAGGAATTAAAGCCACATGGGGATAGTGGTGGTGCAAAGGGAAATGTTGTGGTGGGAGCCATATTGTGGCACTCCTGTTCTCCCCTTGGCATTCCTTTTTTGTCTGCAGGATCATTGAGCCTCTGGACTCTGTGATTTTTTTAAAGCCCAGCTAACCCTAGGTGTAACCCTTACTGTAGGCGTAACCCTAACCATAAGCGCAGGAGGTTAAGCTGCGTTGTGCTGAGTCTAGTGCAAAGGAGAAAGGAGTGGATTGAGCCATGTTGTGGCAGTCCTGTGTTCCCCTTGGCGTGCCTTTTGTATCTATAGTCATTGGAGCTCTAGGCTTTCTAGTTTTCTGAACCCTAACCCTAGGTGTACCCCTAAGACTAGGCAGTGCATTTAGAAGTGTAATGGTGGTAGCGGTGGTTCAAAGAAAAAAATTGTGGAGCGAGACATGTTGTCACACCTTGGCATTTGTTTTTTTGCTGCAGAGTCATTCGATCACTCAGCATAATGGTTTTTGGAACCATAACTAACCCTAGGCATAACCCTAAGCCTAGGCGTAACCCTAACCTTAGACAGAGCAGTTAAATCTGCGTTGGGCTCAGTCTAGTGCCAAGGAAAGAATTGTGGAGGGATCCATGTTGTGGCAGTCCTGTGTTCCCCTTGGCATTCCTTTTTTGGCTGCAGAGTCATTGAATCTCCGGGCTTTGTGGTTTTCTGTACCCTACGTAGCCCTAAGTGTAACCCTTAGCGTAGGCATAACCCTAACCCTAGGTAGAGCCATTAAATCTGTGTTTGTCTGAGTCTAGCCCCAAGACGAAAGGAGTGGAGGCATCCATGTTGCGGCAGTCCAGTGTTCCCCTTGGCACGTCTTTTGTAGTTGCATGTTCATTGAATCTCTGGGCTTTCTGGTTTTCTGAACCCTACCTAACACTTGCTGCAACCTAGGCCACTCCTGACTACTAATGTTGTATATGGAACTTGCATCAAGATCTTTATCTGAGGTCAAGGTACATTTCTATTGAAACCAATAAAGTTCTAATGAGCCAGTAAGGCAGACCTTGACAGTATGTAGCAGGACTATCAGTGAAAGTGTATTATGATAACTCACAGGAGGAATACCTAGAATATTTTTTAAAAATTACAGAAATCCTTATTTTATTACTCAACAGACTTATTTCAGTCTGTTCTGTCAATGGTAAACTTTTTTCCAATTTGTCTTGCATAAAGAAGGATGTTATTATACGGGTAAGAGGAAATGATAAACTAAAGGGGAAGGCCCACCATAAAGCTTAAATAATGAAATAAAATAGGGATAAAATATGACAGTGGATCAGATTAGAATTTACAGAAAAAACAACTGCATAGAAAGATGTGAACTCTTCTTTTGAAATTCTGAGACAGGAATGTGGAAAATTTACTACAGCTAAAGAACTTCAGTGGGGAAAATAAAAGTGCAAAATTTGCTAAGACTGCGATACTGAGGGGCAGTAGCAGAAGTTTGGAGCTTCAGAGGAAAGCTCATGAATCATAAAAGACAGTTGTCATTTTATTGTGAGCAGTTCCAAAGTGCTTACAAATGTATTAGAAAACAGCACCCAGGAATCTCCAGAACTGTCGAAAGAATCATTGAAAACATTTACATTGATATGAAGAGTGAATGAATATGAAGAGGTGAGTGAAAATGCCCCTGGACATGGTCCTCTCCTGGCCATGAAGGAGATGTCCCATAAAACCACAATGGCTGTCACAGTTTACAAATAGTTGCTCACAACCATAAACTGACACCTGTGTGCATATAGGAAAGTGTAAGTGGGAAGGGGCAGCTAGTTCTGCTGGACAAATGACATGAGACTCTGAAAATATGGGGTATGAGATTTTACACAATAGAGAGAGAAAACAGGTGGAGTTCCATGGGACACTGTAACATGAGGATGGTAAGGACTTCTGGACAAGGGAGGGGGCATGTAATAGCAAGAGGGGCAGGGCTTTCCCAGGAAGTTGGCTGTGAGACACCCATCACTGCATCTCTGGAAGCAGCCTTACTCTGTCAAAGCTGCCCACATGCCATTTGGCAGGGCTGCCTTTGGGGAATTATTGCCAGTAGCTGGCTAATAGACATAGGAAATAGAGACTGAGTTTTTCTTCTCTCTGATGCATGTGAGTTTTGTTGTCTCTCCACCTACAGATTTTCATAAACCTTGTACTAATCTACTGGTCTGGTTACTTCTAAAATTCAGCCTTTGAATTTGGCTGAAACTGACAGATTTACTCACACCCTTTCCTGGCAGATGGGCACAGTGGAGATAGACAGAACAACTGTTTTGTTTGGCATTGAGGTTAGCAGAAGTTTAGATATGAAGAGACAGAGGGAAGTACCTTCTAATGTCACCTGATTGTGTGAATGGGTCAAATATAAACTAATGTAGGAAGTAGTGCAGAGACGGTGAAAATGGCCAAAAACACAAAGCTGGACTGGATTCAATTTATAATTTCTGGTAACATTGGATGACTCGATGTTTTGCAGCACTTAGCTAAGGCTATATATATCCTTCTCTAGCTCTAGATCCATCAGAAGTTGGCTCATGGAGGTGGGATAAATCATAGAATCTTTTAGGTTAGAAAAGACCTTTAAGATCCTCATATCCATTAACCCAGCACTGCCATATCCACCACTAAACCTTGTTGCTAAGAACCATATCTACATGTCTTTTTAATACCTTCTAGACATGGTTACTCTGCCACTTCCATGGGCAACCTGTTGCAGTGCTTGACATCCATTCCAACATTTTCCAAGTGAAACTTTAACAATTACTGCAGTCATTAACAATGTCTCAGGACATTCCGTTACCACTCCAGTAAACATTTTCACAGCTTCTGCTCCCTGTACATGTTTTCTGCGAATCTCCAGACAGGTTACAAACTGCAGGAACTATACATAAAACTGACTACTAACATGATTGATTTAGTGGAGTTAAGTAGGTCACTAGTGTGTTGTAAGAAAAAGCTGCAGCAGAGAAGCTTGTTCATACTCAGAGTCTTCCTTCAACAAAGTATAAGAAATGTCAGAAATGGGAAAGAAGCTGAGAACCTCCTGACTGCCAGCCCTATGTCTTATGCTGTGTTTGGAGTAGAAAATTATTTTTTTCTTTTCAGGGACACATTAAATAATGTATTGTGCTATCTTTTAGCACTGCTCTTGTTTTGACATTGTTTCATTTTATTTTACAACTAAATATTTTGACAGTCAGTTATTTCTGTCAGCATTGCATAACTGCAAGTGAAATGAACAGACTCATATGTCATGGATGATTGAATGGATAACTGTCCTGGAGGATTATAATAAGACCTTAGGAATAAGATAGCACAAAATGCATTGACGTTGGCAAAGATGAAAGATGCAGCCTCTGCTTTTTGCTCTCCACATCCATGTAGCTTGTACCATCTATTTCCACTATATTTAGGGCATATGTACTGCTTTCCAGCAGGACTGCCATGGCTTTTTGTTTCCTCGTTTCAGGGATTCACAATTTATCTCTCAAATAGACTGGAGATAGTGGTAGAATAGTGAAGTCATCATGCTAAAAAACACAAGCAGAGTCTCCTCAGCTTTGGTCCAAATTTTTGAAAGCAGATATCTGCTCTAAAGTGGTATAACCATTGTTATCTATCAGGTTGATAAAACTAAGAAGTAATCACATGTTACTTTGAAACCTGTGGTTAAAGTGGATTTTCAATATCCTTTCTTTCTTGTCAAGCCATTCAGAGGTAATAGAGTCCTTATTGTCCAAGAGGGAGAAATGCATATCCATATTTTGGAAATAATGGAGTATAGATTAAGTCCTTCTAACCTTTTTGGCTTCTTTTGCACCATTTGGGCAGTTGCAGTAGAAAAGGCCTGGCTTTGTGCTTCTGAGTTCCGAAGTTCTCCAGGGATGAACACCATAGTGAAGAGAATTTCTTGGCCACCAGCAGCAAGCCACAGGCAGCCAAATGCCTGCAGCTGCTCAGCTGCTGCTCCACCTGTCAGCTTCTCTATGGATGGAGTAAAAGTTGTCAGTTCAGCATGAAAGAAAAAGAAAAGGCAGAGCTGGCAATATACTAAACTGATTGCTTTTGAACACTGATGAGCTGTGCTGGAATCAATTTTTGTTTCTAATAAGACTCCCTGTTTGCCTTATTCCCTGTGGCTGAAAACCAAGGCTTCATTAAGATAGAAGATCCACTGATTCCTCATAGGCATGAGAACAGATTTTGTGATTCATTTTGTGTGTTGCTGCACCTATTCAATCTGTCTTTAGTTTGCCTGGATACTTAAGTGATGCTGCGTTTGTCACCACAGTCTGAACAAACCCCAGGAAAAAGCAATCAAAGTAAAGGCTTAAGAATAGTAGGAGAGAGGATGGAAAATGTCTCCTTTTCATGCAGATGTTAGTTTACTGACAGTAACAATTTTGTAATCTTTGGTGAAGTCATTGCCATCTGGCATTTATTATTTTCTTTACAGACTCTGATCATTGTGACATAAGGATACCTATGCTGAGGACAGCTGTGTAGTGAAGAGATATGCAACATAATTCTAATAGGACACTTGAAGAATGTTGTCATATAAAACTCTCCATATCAGATTATCTTTTATGGAGATCTATGCTGGCAGGATTAGACTTCTTTCAGTAAGTTGTCCTTTTATTGCAATTTGCTAAACTTTGGTTTTCAACTTTTTTTAAAGCCTCCGTTTCCTTGGGACAAATAGAAATGCTACAGATCAATACACATACACGCACACTCACGCATGTAAAAAGCAATAAAAGAACCTTACATTTTAAGCCATTTCTGTAGGATTTATTGAGATCAAATTCATGAGTTTTCTAGCTCAAGTTGATAATTACTGAGCATAAAACTGGGCAAGCTCAAAACTGATTCTATATTTATGTAATGTATGTAAATAAGACACTCAGAAATGCAATACTGTGTGTGCTGTAGTTGAGATTACCCAGCATGTGGAATATGTATGTACATATATTATGTAGTAGTATGTCTGTTTTGTGGTTGTCTTATGGCTCTGGTGTACTGAGGCTTTCAGTGCACAGATGTACAACATGCTGTTGCCTTCTGTCAAACAGATGTTAGTGATGTGGTAGTAAATGTGGTAAGAAATGCAAGATTCTTTGTCACTTGATCAAAAAAGCAAGATCTACAGGGAAGAGTGATGAAGATAAGGAATCTAGGAGTTAATCCTCTGAATTTGACAGGATGGCATATCTCAGATGAGAAATACTGTCTGCTCTGGATAGCTGGGAAATTCTGAATTGCTGAATTTTGGAAGACAGAATAAACTACAATTGTTGTATAGGTTCTGGGTTTGAATTCTTTAAGTGTTTCAATCCCATTTTTTTCTACAAAGCAAGCATTATTTGTGTATTAAATTGGCCCTTATGACTCTTACTATACAAGAAACAATTTTGCTATGTCAATAATTATGTTAGCCACCACTTTTTTTCCTCAAATCACTTATGTGAAAAGAGATACAAAAGCAAGGAAATGTGGTTGTCATCCATTATGACATGGTGTGCTAACCTTAAACAATGCTGCAGGGTTACCATTCGCCTGCTTAACTTGAAAAGCCAATATACTCTTAAAAGATTGAGTCAGTGTTGAGTGAAATAGTGAAAATAAATTATACAGTTCACAACTATTCCAAGTGGAAGAAGTGTTGACAAAAAACAAACCCTCTAAATTAACAACACCTAGTAATGTAGCATGTGCAACAGGAGTGTCTGAAACAATTATGGACATTGATATGCATGAAATTATTCAAAATGGCTCAACATCCTATAAATAAATATGATGTGGCAGAGGATACTGGAAATTGTGTAAGTGTTATGAACAGCTTAGTGTCACTGTTCAGAACTGTAAAACACATTTGGAAAAGTTACTAGTAAGCACATTCTTATTTACCCCTATTGCATATTGATTAACTTTTAAATCATATGCTCTGGAGCAACAACATATATTTCCTTTTTTTTAATTTTATTTTATTTTATTTTATTTTATTTTATTTTATTTTATGCATAGAATTTTCTTTATCCTGTGGAAATAACTAGAATACGTGGTGACTAAAATAAAACAAATGGCAGATGTGTATATGTATGTGTATATGAATTTTTTTTCAGGGTGTTCTTTAACTAAACAATATTCACATCAGAAGTAGTACTCTTCCCCATCTCCCAAGGTTCCATACCATATTTCAATGCTTGTAAGAAATTTCTGTGAAATTTCAGTCAGCTATTCCTGGAAAAAATGTACCAGGAAGAAAACTCTTGGTACTGGTCAAAGTAAAATGCTATTATTGCTCAATGTCTCTTTCTAAGGAAATTATATTGGCTGTATACATGTCCTTTTGTATCAGCTGCTTTGTGTGAGTAAGAACAAAAGTCCCCCATCTCTCCAACACTGAGGTAATTTAAAGCACAAGTGTAAAATCAATTGCAGTACTCCACAGCTTCTCTCTGGACCACCTTAGGATAGTAGTATGTTTGGAGTTCTGACTTTTGTAGCTGGATTCCATTGCTCATCTTGGAATTTTACTTTGTTTTTATACATCTTTTTTTCCAAACAGTTTACTTTTTCTGCCCTTTATTATGTTTTGGGCCTGAAAAATATCTTTTGAAACTTTCAACCAAAAAACTGAACTTCATATCCTTGCCCCTGGAAATAGTTTGCCAGTTTGGGTCCAGCACAGTAGATCAATGACCTCAGCCAATGTTCCCAGTGATGATATTATGTCTATACACAGTCATTCAGGGACCTTGATGTTTTCTTTCTAGCCTCCATACTTGTCAGTCATCTTGACACACATCTTCAAAATGGGTTCCGTGTAGATTTAAGTTCCCAATTCCTTCAAATGAAAAGTAGCTTGTGTTCTCCCTACAGCTGATATATCTGCATTTCAAACAAAACCAGATTCCAGGAAAAAGAAGGGATTACTTTACTGTGTTACTCCATCCTGGAGGCTTCACTTCAAGTTACCTGAGGAAAGATATTCATTTTATGACTCCTGAGCTCTGTGAACAAACTTTTTCTGGAGTTGGGCTATTCTCTGTTTGTGGTATCTGCAAGGTGCTTTTACAAAGCAGATACTGATGTCAATCTAAAATCACGCTCTTACATCTCTACCTGAGAAAGTAAATGTGAAAAACAGAAGATTTCAGGACTTGAATGGTAGCATATCCATCTCTCAGACTAGACCAGCATAAAACCAGCCCACAGGTACTGCTCTTAAAGTTGGTTTCAGAGCAGGGCAGCAAAATCACAGTGGCAACTTAGATAATGTCATGAATATAGTTGAAATTGTAGTCTTTGAATCCTTAAATTGCTTCTGAAATAGAAACCATGAGGAATCATATGTATTCTTTTGTGGCTGATGCTACAAGAGCTGTACAAGTGAAAATGATTTTAATAAGAAGGGAGGGAAGGGAAATAGGGAGAGGCTTGCTAGGGAAAAGAGGCACTAAACTTCATTAGTGAAGCTGCAGCTTTCATCTTGCTGCAGAAGACATGTTTTAGGGCATGAGTTGTATATTATGGTATAATCTACAAATTATGCTCTATAAACATGTAATATAAACTATAGTGTGTAGAACCACGGGACAGCTTCTTGTGGAGCTAAAATAGATCCACTTTTCATTTCATTTTGTGGAGTATAATTATCTGCTGATATCCAGGAATGGTAAAGATGTTTTGAAATCATGAAAGTAATCAAAATGAATTAGGTAGTTATCTACAACAATACCAGAATTTGCTCCTAAATTACCTTGTTTATATTTTCTTTGCAATCCAAATAGGGAAAACAAAAAAATTATGAAAGTGCAATTGTTCTTAAGTATCATTTTGTAATAATACTAGCTCTAGTCCTATATCTGTAACCATTATTCCATATGACTTCTTGTGAAGAAAAGAGAGCAATCTTTTACCTTAAAAGAAAAGGGAAGATGTGCCTGTGTGTAAGATTGAGTTGTGCTTAGGGCTTATTGCACCACTAATTAGTGGTTTGTCATCAGTCTCATCTGTTTCAGTTCGGAGCCAGAATTATTAGAAAGGCACTTGAGACGATTTCACATGTTTGGACTTGGATGTTTATTATATCTTATCAGAAATTACAGAAAGTACAACAGTACCTCTAGCTGCTTGCTAGAAGTAGGCAAAATGGCTCTAGCTGAGCCTGCTTCAAGGCCTTTTAAAGCTAAGCAGCTTTAAACCTATATAGCTTTAACACCTATATTATTTATACTTTTAACCCAATAATAGATTCCCATGACCCTTAGAGTGACTTTAGAATGACCAATCCAAATGTAACTACCTAAGTTTCGTGAAGCAAAGGAAAAGAAGAAGATGAACAAGAAGGAAAGACACCACCCAAAATTCTCCATCTTGTCCCCTAACTGCAACTATACTATATAAACCTCAGATTTAAAACCCATCACCCAGTGAAAATACACACATCTAACCCACTACACATTTGTGATTTCTAACTTATTATTTATATTTACAAGTCTTCTCCAAAGTTTCAGGTCCAGTGCAGTGCTTTTCAGAGAGTCTGTGCCTGGAATCACAGAAAGCTCAAAACCTCCGGTTTCCTGAGATCTAACACCTGTGAAAACTGATCAGTGTATAAAAAGACTTTATAATTTTTGACTTTATAAGATCTAGATTTATTGTAGACACTAAGTGATTCAGCCCCATTATTAATTCACTTACCAGTTCAAACTTCAGCTTTTATTTGCTTTGGTAGAATTGTTTAGTTAAGATTTATAATTGGAGAGACAGACGATCCCTTAGATTCAATAAGGATTGATTATTAGTGGTGGCTAATTTAATTTATAACCAATTCAATACTGAGAGTCACTGCCCTGATGTATTTCTAGTTTAATTTATTATTAATTGAGAATAGGACTGTAAAGAACTTCAACGCTTTGTATCAAAACAGGAACACTATATCCATGTCATTAGTATTAATAAGTTAACTTTGATGTAATATTTTCTTTATTTCTCATTATTATGGTAAAAAATGTACAACTTGCATTAAACATAGTAGTTGCAATAAGCCACATGTATTCAATCTTTGTATTTCAAGTAGTCAGTCCAAAACCTGAACTGCTCTCCTGCCCTTCTGATCTTCACACAGAGTCCTGCCTTCTCCAGCTAATTAAAAGAGTGGTTTTGGGGGGAAAGAACCAAAACCAAAACTGCTTATAATTCTTCCTATCTTCAGAAAACATAGAATCATTAAAATAAATTATATATCCTCTCACCTAATCTTCTCTACCTTTAAAATAGAGATATGGATAG
Source organism: Toxostoma redivivum (assembly GCA_013397375.1). NCBI lineage: Eukaryota > Metazoa > Chordata > Aves > Passeriformes > Mimidae > Toxostoma > Toxostoma redivivum. The sequence goes on from VXBI01007471.1 coordinate 531,058, forward strand.
CCTCCTTCTTAGAATGGTCTGTCAAGGTATCTTTGCTCAATGTATCCCATTCTGTTATCAAGGCTAGTTTTGCTTCTTATTTTGGCTGTTATAAATTTTGCCTGTGTGTGTATTGCAGGTAAGCTGATGAGGGTGGTGCCAAGGTAGTGCCTATATACGGTGTTCAGTAACTGTGCAGATTTGGGAACTGCGGGGTTTTTTTGCAGATAGTTTAGAGGCATTATCTTGCAATTGTTCATGTTATGAGCTTAAACACAATAGTGTTTATATGCTACATTACAAGTGTTTTAGAAGCAGAGCATGTAGAATATAGTCTCAAATAACCTTGATATTTGAACTGAGTAAATTCTTTTGGAGACCCTTGAGCTGCACTTCATCAAGGTGAAACACAAAGTATTTATGTGAGGTTTTCTGTGTGTTTACATCTTAATTTTACGTCAAGAACAAAAATTGGTTTAGAGTATGAGATAAAAAATGGAGCAAGGATTTATGAAGCTCATGAAAATCACTGAGCAGATAATCTTTGGCTACAACAAAGAATTACAACCCAAAGAATTCCAGTGGACAGCACTTTATCAACAGCAGTGGCTATTTCTTTTTAAAGAGTCTGTTTAACAAAGTGGTTTCTATTCTATATTTCTTTATTACAGATTTAGAGATAATCTAACAAAAAAATACCTATTCTTCATTTATTACACGTGTGGTGATAATTAAACTGCTGATAATAGAAGGAGTTTGAGACACCTGTGGGCAGTGGGTTTGCGTCTGTTTAGTACATGCTAATAAACAGCCTTGAGTTACCCATGGAACTTATGGGGTAGATAAGCTTTTGGTTACAATGAGGAATTGTTGTGCTTCAGCTGATGATGTGGAGCTAATTACGGTTAGCAAAAGCTGTAATTATAAATGTCCACGTTATCCATCATGCTTTGTTGTGTACTCAGTGGATTGAATAAGGTTTCCTATCAGACTTATCTTCATACGTTAATGTATCCCAGTTGCATAACATGTAAGAAGTCCTATTATTCTCATTAATTTCATACACTGATTTAATTATATTAAGCTATAAACTATGTGATGCCACTGCTTTGACCTTGCAAGTATTACATTGCCACAAAAATTTTCTAATGTGTCGATGCTCATGTTCAAGGTATACTCTGACAAGGACAGGTTTCAGTGGCTGTCTCTAAAGATGTAAGAAGAACTGCTGTTATTACCATTATTTTGTTTATTACTTAGAAAGATTAAATGAGGGTTTGGTTTTTGGGTTTTTTCTGCCAATGTTTTATAGAAATATATGGATTATAAAAAGGAATAAGGGAGTGATCCAGGGTCTCAAGAAAATGAAGACTTGGAAAGTTTTCCTTGTGAAGTGTGATTGATTCCCATTTTTGTAGCTTCCTGCATGAAAATTCAGAGCATTAGAGGTTTTCACTTTCAAAGTTATAGGAAATTTTTTATGAATATCTAAATTTTTAATATTTGATATGAAGATACAGGTATTATTTGTCAACCATGACTGTCAAAGATGGTTGCTTGATTAATTCTAACTCAAAATCATAGGGCTTTCAGATCTAAGGCAAAAGTGAAGAGTGAGCTTCTCTTCTTGTGAATAATCCTAACAACACCACTGCATGCAAAACATAGACTGAGATCGAATATGGAGTTAAGAGAGATGTTTTGATCCAGAGCCCATCAAATATTTCTGGGAGATCTAGATGTGAGTTGGGTCCTTTCTAGAGCCCATATTAGGACTTCATCATATTGAGTGCTGAACTTGAAGGTGGCCCTGAAGCTTGCATCCCTGAAGTACAGGAATACTTGAGATCTGAATTTGAGAGCAAAACTAAGGAATAACCAAAGGAAGAACTTTCTTTTATTTTCCTTGGAAATCATGGAGCATGAGAAGTTACTTCCTTCTGTTGCAGCTGTAAAGAGAAACTTGGCAATTTTGCTTTTGTCAATAATTCAATCACAGCATATCATAAATAAGTAAAGCAACAACAAAAAATTCAATATGAGGGAAAACAAGTAACACCTGACAGCCATAATTAGGTTGCTGACAACTTCAGAAAGAAATGTCACTATTAGAGTGCTGAGAACCTGGATGAGATAGGATTGAACTCTTCTGTTGAGCTAAATAAAGAACAGTCAAAACAAATAATGATTAAATTATATCCTTCACCAAGAGAGGCTAAGGACTGATATTACCTGAAGTGTTTGCAAACCTTTATAGTTGAGGAGGACCTATAATAGGATTGGACATATTTTGAGGAATATAGCATATTTACTCAAACAGAGGATTTCATCTTCATTTTTTGAAGACTCCATTCTTTGGTTCTTTCTATATAGAAGTAGCTACAGTCCTGGAAGAATATTTTCAGCATGCTGTGTTTTAAGGGCTTCTGCAATAATGAAAAATATGTTTATCTTAAGAAAAAGTTATGTATTTATCACTTGATTTACAAATAAGGAAAACAGCCCAAACTTTCTTAAATCTGATACGCCCTGCATTGTATATTCAATTACTAAGTTTTATTGTTTTTCAATGTAATCACTTGCATGTTGTTAACTGGCTCTGAATATTCCTGCTGATTGTCATGCAAATTCATGAGCTGTAATCAGCCACAGAGTAATTTCAGATCGTTCTCAATGAATTTTTATAAAGAAAAATCATAATTACAGTAATGGGTATTTTAATGCTCAGTCAAATTTATCTGGTGTGACAGCTTGTGACAAGTTCTGTGGCAATGGTGGTGTTATGCTGGAGATTAATTTATTCTTTAATAATTTGCAACCTGGTCAATGTTTTGTGGGTAGTCTTCAAATGGAAGTAGCTAGTAGTGCAGCATTTTTATTACTAACATGGCATCATTTTACTGTTCTCTGCAGATCAAGCTTTTAATGTGAAATATATAATTTTTATGTTAGTCTTGCTATACTTAATAAGGAAGCCGTCTGGATTATTTTGTTTCTTCTGATTTTCACATATTGGTAATAGACAAAGGCTGATGTTTATTACGTACCTCTTTCTCTTTCAGAAGTTTGTATTTTGCCTAGGAAAGAGCCTTTATATAATGAATTGCAGAAAACTACAAGGAAGTAAGAGATGTCAGCAGCCTGCCTGCTCAGTGTATGCATAGATAACAGATAATAGATAGCCCCAATATTGTTCTATTGTAAACACAATCCCGTTCAAGGTCATAATCCTGGATTTTTGTGTGGCTGATACATAACTGTTTGAAAATCACCTTTTTCTTCTCACACAGATTTCATTCATAGGAAGAACACAATAATATAAAGATAAATAAGTACTATCCAAGAATAAGAAACAACACAATGTTTGTGATCTGTGTCAGTAAAATAGTTACTGGAATGTGGAACATTGCATCCATTTTTTCTGTCCACAAAGTAGTACAGTATCCACTAATAGGTACAAAATTATTGACTACGGAATTACAGTTAATTAAGGTCTCAATAATTTGCTTTTCTGTAAAATGTTATAGCCTGAAAATGCCCCATAAACAGTCGATCAGATAATCTGCTTATTTTTTTCAACTTTGTTACTATTCTCATTTTTAACTGAATTATTTGAAGTAGTTTATTTTTTTTAACTGATGATTTCTCATTATTCGATACTCAGTTACAAGAGCAGTGCTATGTCCTAATTTCTATACATTCTTAGCATAAAAGAAATATAAAACTAGATGTTTTACCTTGTATTGTAATTTTCATGGTTCATAATATTGCTGATTTCATATACTTGATATAGCTTGCAACTGCTTCAGCAACTGAAAACCCATTTGTTGACTGTTCATGCTTAGACTTACGTGGATTTTGCTGTTGCAAATCCAGTCAAAGTTTACTAGCATATAGCTGTGTACTGCAGTTATCACTGCAACTGTATATACTATTTATGTCTGTTTGAAGGTCTCTTTATGCTACTGGTACAGCTTAATGAGAAGCAGTTTCCAAGTATAGGCATGGGGACAAAGTTTTGGCAGTTTCAAGGAACTGTGTAGTTTCAGGGAATGTATAGAATTTGCTGAATTTGCATCCTTTTGGGATAAATCATATCTGAAGTTAATTTCTAAGGTTCTAGGTTAATAAATTAAATGTAAGTATTGCAGCAATAGTAGACCCATATTGATTATTGGAGAAGATGACTAGTGAATTGGTAAATATCCTCTTTTTTAAAATCTAACACCCCATTGGTTAGGTCACCATAGATATTGTAGACCTAGGTTCAGGTCTGGTTTTCTAAGGACTAGGTTATTAAGAAGGCTTAAAGAGCAGTTTTACAAAGCCATGGGATGCACCATGTTTAAATTACATACATTAGTGTTTTGGTTCAGGACAGATGTCCATTTCATAGGGAATTTCCACATAGCTCTCCACTTGGATACACACCGCCCCAGTGTCTCAAAGCACATAGATTAAATTCTTCTGAGGTGAAATGACACTGGGCACCATCTGAAAAATCCCTGAGCCACTTCTGGACTTTAAACACCAGTTCTTCACAGTTCCCATAGCTCTACACTACTTGCTAATGTACTGCCTATCCTAACTTGATAAAATTGTAGTAAGGTAGGTTAAATCCTAGCTGTTATGCTGAAAGACCATTTTATATTATGAAGGTATGAAATCTTTTATTAGATATTGTTGAATAACTTCAGGTTTTTAGTAAGAATTTAACTTTTCATGTTAAAGTTGATATGGGAAAAATTAGGGCCTATTACTTAATCTCATTTTATGCTAATGTTTTCTCATCTTCTTGTCATTTACAGAAAATTTGTGATAATAGCAGAATTATATCTAATTTGGCTGGCAAACCTAGTTTCTTGCACTTATAACCTAGTAAATCAAACTAAATTTCTTATATGAAAGAAAATACTATTAAGATGAAATAGCTGTTTGATATTGTTTCTCTGTATTTCCAGTGACGAGGATTAAGATGTGTACACAATTTTCTTGTGCCACTTTTATGACACTGTTTTAGGTCTGTATGCATTGGCCTGATCCTCCAAGATGGTATAAATCACCTTTAGGCAGTATTAGGTAATTTAAATGCAAAAGCCATTAGAAGTGCATCCTCTTAAGCCACCTCCAGTATCACAGCTCTTGTGATACATCAGTTAAAGCTGACTCTGTTTATACATTTTGCTTGTGAAGGCATGACACTAAAAAAAAAACTAGGTGGTGAAATACCAGTCAATGTTCCCTTGTAATTGACTTCTCTTTGGACTATATAAAGAGGTGTTTGATGTCAGTCAGTGTTTTGTAAACCTCACTATGCACTCATGTATGTACTCCAAAGAGTATAAACATGGGGAAAAATTTTAATTGTTTAGGATTATATGAAACAGGTAATTAATTATAATGAAATATGTTAAGTGGCCTGTGATATATAATGACAAGGGTTACATGTTTTTAAAGTTTACTTGAAATAGTAGATGTTATAGATTTGATTTGCTTAGTACATGAAATAATAAATCCCTTCCTGACTGTTGTGGATATAGGAAGAAGTTTCAAGAAAGAGAAACAAAATTATTTTTGGTAACTAGACTACTTAAAACTGCTTACCTTTTCTATTTTTCATTAAAATTATTGTATTTTAGGAAGTGTTTATTGTAAAAACAGAGTTTTTTCTATATTTGTTTGTGTTAAAGGTGAAATACTTACTGCTTTTTGGTTGTAGTGTAGGTTCCAAAGGAAGCCATGTACATTAGATGTTTACTACTAGATGACAGAAGAATAAATGAAACTGGGATGTTAAAATATCAATCGGTGATACAAAAATGCATATATACAATAGAATTATGCTGAGTTTTAAATGCAGTTTCTCTAATTATTATTTCCATTGAAGAGACCTCTTCACGCACAGTAGGGAGTAGTGCAGAATAACAGATATTAAGTAGATGATGCTGTATTCATTATGTTCATTCCCCTCACTCTCAGCAGTTGTGCTGTTCTCAGGACAATTTTATTTTATGACAAAAACGTAGAGATAACAGTGTCATCCTTTAAAGAGCATAGTGAAAGTCTGGTCACAATCTGGCTTAATGCACATCAAGAATTAGCATATTCAGTGGTATTTTAACCTTAAGGGGGTGGTTGGTATTTTATATAACTAGTTTCATAACTTAGATTGAATCCTTTTGCTAAAGGCAATCTATAGTGCCAGAATACCGTCTGTAAAAGAACTAACTTGTCTACCACATGGTGAGAAAATGGGTGCTTTGGAAAAGTTTCTCAGTTTTGAAACATTGCATACCCTTTAACTAGAATGTTTGTACATGCTGCTAACACTACAGAGATTTTCAAAGTTCTGGCCAAAGAGAGACTGGATTTTGTCACTATTTACAGCTTTTGATAATCACTGTTGGGACTAAAAATTATAGTCGGAACTGCATGTGTCTTTCTGCTACATTAATGACTGAGTCACCTACAGTGTTTCCACACTACATGTGTCAAGTTAATTTAGGGAGATGACAAAATGTATTCTGTAGTGGACTCTCAAAAACTGCTGGCTTTGGAGCATTATTTCAAAACACTTGTGGCAATGATATAAGAGCTTTACAATGTTACATTTTATATATTATAATTTCTATTGTAATTTTGGAAGATCAGCCACTCAATTTTTCTATAATTGTTTTCTATGGTAATTCAGATAGAATGGTCAAGCTAAGGATTATTTATTAAGGATATAAACTCTAATTCCTTTGAAATTTTCCTTTTTCTGGTAGAAGCTAAAGTTCAAAAAACTTTTTCTCTTGTCATTCTCTATTAATACTTTGTATCCCTGGTTTGAGCATGGTGAAATCTTGCAATTGACTGATTTGTGTTAATCTTTGGTCATGTTTCCTTCTTGTGCTACCACCTTCTGCCTCTGGAACAGTCTATCAGGCTATTTGGCCATGTTGAACTCAAAATCTTGTTTTGGACAAAAAGTACTGTTCCTATATTAAGGAAAGGATTGATTGTTAACATATTTGACATCTCAAGAGTCTAATCTAAGAAATTGTTATGAAAAAGAAAAATAAATTGTTATGAAAAAGAAAACAAAATAAAAGTTGAACACTTTTATATTGAGTGAATCTCAATAATGTGGTTAAAATTTTTGTACATGCACTTCCTGGTTTTTTCCCCCTTTTTCTTTTGTTATGGACACAGTTTTAATGTGGAATATTGTGCCATTCAGGACAGGGTACTCTGCTACATGCTCTTGGCTTTTGTATGTTTCTCCCTGCTCAACTGATTAGATGATGGGCCTTAGGCTTTCCTGTGCCTGAAGGAAAGTCTAAAGGAACTTACCCAATTTCTGTGGAGAGTTAGGACCCATTTTCAACACTTTATCCCGATAAATCCACATTCTTATTTTGAGGGGGGACCACAGCTGGGGAGGAGCTTCCATCCTTTTATAGCTTTTTAATAACTAAAGGAACTTGGTGCCTCTAAGTCTGCACAGAAAGGTACTACTGGGATCATTTCTACTTGTTCTCATGTTAACCTTTGCCAGCTTCACAGATGTTGGTTTACTAAATGCATTAGCAATCCATTTTCCTGCAAAGGAACTTTACAATGTTACAAACAATTCCTTGCACTTTATCTTCTGGCAAACTGTTAGGATTAGTATGCACACAAAATGCAACCTTCCTCTTGCTCTGTTGCTGGGTACTGGGTGGGCAGGAGGCACTTCATCTTGTTGTGTTGAGCTACATCAAGTAATGGTCCAGGGAAAGCTTGTTGAAATGTCATCCCAGCATCTCAGCTGAACACCAGCCTCCTCTGCTGAAAGACTACTGACAAACTACTACTATAGCTACTTAATGCCTTTGGTCATGTTTAGTTATCAGGAACTCTCTGTCATGTCTATTTTTTCTTTAGAAGAGATACGTCAGCTGACAGTGTAATTGATTAACATCTGGTTAGTGAGCACACTTCTCTTTTAATAGGAGTTTTCATCCTCAAAATGTTTTCCCAAAAATTAGGAGGGTCATTCATGGCTCTTGCTTTAGTGCAAGCACAGATACATTTTGTTGAGGTAAAAACCCCACAGAAACAATATTCTTAGTGCTTGGCAACAACTGCAGTCATACAATATATCCTCCACCATTATTATAAATCTTGTAAGCATGATACAGAATTTATGGAGGAATATTTTAATCAAAAACTTTCATATTTATGGTTTCAGTTTCTTACCAAGTCAAGCAAACTGATGTAGAGAAAATGGCAAGATTACTCCTTTTTTGTAAAGTTCCAAACTTCATTTCACTGCGCTTTATGATTTTCTGGCTAATGAAGAGCTAAAACTGAAACTGTTAAAACAGAGCAATAACATATGCATGTGATCACACAAATAAAATTATGTGGTATGTGGGATAAAAACTGCAACTGTCAACACAAAAGAATGAAAATCAACAACAATAATAAAATACTGGCTATTCAAACTAGTAATCCATTAATTCATTTACAACAGAATAATGTGGTGGCTCCAACAAGTTGGAATGCTGTCAGTAAATTAGAAGTATATTTAAGAAGACTATTAATGTTAAAGAAAGGAAATTGTTCAGATCTAGATATATAGTGAGAATAAGTCTTCGCCTTTCAAGAAAAGAAATGTGTTATTGAAGATACACTTGCATTTATTTGTCAGAAGACAGACTTTTCCAGAGTTGACCACATTGGAAATTCAAGCTCCTTCATGAATGTGTGATTGATTATAGCTTTTCTTCTAAATTATGCTATTGAGTCGTATGGACTATTTAATCCAAAGTGTACCCACAAGTTTGCATTCACTCTAAGGACATTTTTACACTAGCATTTCCAAAGATCTGATGCTCAAATTGGATCAGGATGTAGAACATCTCAAACTGTGTCCCATTTAATTTTGTCTGTTTATACAGAGGCTGAATTTGATCAAGTCTCTAGCAAACAACTAAATAATTCAGTCCAGTGGCAGTCTTATTTCACATGACTTGTACATCTGTCTTGATTGTGAATATAGCTGTTTTCCCAAGGATGGAGCTTTGCTTTGATGAAATGTGTCTGGAAAAACAATTTTTAATACATTCAGTAAATAAGACTTTGTTTGTCATTCAACACACATGTTTTTCCATCTGTATAGAACCTCTTTGTTTTAGACTAAATAATTCAGTCCAGTAGAACCAAGACTTTTTCACTTTGGAAGTACAGCTGCTTGAAGCAGAGGAGTGTCTTGTCCTCTCCTCCTGGTGTTGGGAAGGATCTCTCTCTCTGATGAATGACCCTGGAAGAGAAGCAGCAAACAAAAAGGATAGATGGATTCTTTTGGAGTCTTAAAGTCACAGTTTTAAAAAATACTATAGCACTTCGGTGTATACATTGTAGAATTGTTTAGGTTCCATTGCATCATGCTGTGTTGCATTGTAAAATGAAGTGCTTGCAATGTGATTGGAGTAGCTGATATGTTTCATATCACTTGACAAAGAGGGAAAAATTAGTCAGATGTGTATATATGGGTAGCAGGATTGATCAGAACAAACTGTGAACATAATTGTGTTTGAATGCTATCTCTTTTTAAAATGTAACTGCTTTATAATAGCAGTTTGGTTTGGGTTCATGATGGTACAGAACTTCTCCTAGTTTTTATTTCCCAGAAAGCATATTACAGATATTAGTTGATGATATCAAAACATGTGTAGATTTTTTTTAGTGATGTAAATTAGAAGCCCTCTTTGCTGATTCAATACATTTAATTGCTTGTAACTGTTTCTAATAAACCAGGATATAAAGCTAGTATGAACACAGGTTTTTCACCTGCATTTTGATGGGGGATGTGTCCTCTCTACAGTTATTCTTCTGTTCCTCCAAGCTAAATGCAAATGTTCCTAATACATTACAATCTTGGATCTCTTTCAGTCTTAATCTAAGCAACATAAATATCATGGTGTTTATTTTAATTGATAGTGTCCTCAGGGATATAGACAAGAATGAATTGTCAATGTGAGTGTTTTTCAGTCTGCTGCAAATCTCTGAAACTCTCATAAAAACCATCAGCTGATCTGTTGGTGTGACAGCACAGATATCTAGAGTTAGGTAAAGTAGAATAAGTCACTGTTCTCAGAATCTGTTTTGGTTTTTTCTTCTCCGAGATGTGTAAAAGTTCTTGTCTGGCAGTTCGTGTGCCCGAGGTGGAATAAATCTGAGCTCTTTAGTTTTTGGTCTCAAGTTTGTTTATTATTTTCTTATCTGTAATATTTTCTCTCAGCCCAGTGAGGTCTGTCTTGCAGGGCAGCCATGGCACACTCTCTGCCCCTTCAGGGCGGTGTTATCTTTTTATACCACAAACTACGAACATGATGTTTACAATTATTTCCCAATTACTATCATCTGTATTAGACAATGAACTTCTACTCTAAACCAATCCAAAAGTGCCAGCTCCACAATAGAAAATGGAGATGAAGAAGAAGAAAGAAGGACCAAACACATGCTTTTTCCTCCATCTTCTGTTCTAAAATTCCCATTCCCAAAAATTCAAAAATCTATATTTCACTCTGTGGTAACATTACTTAAACTTCTGTGACTGTTAAGTTCTCATATAAAGCTGGTAATTTTTCCAAGGGCTATAATCAAACCAACAGATGTTTTGGACATCCTTCCAGAATTCCAGAGCCGCCTGACCAGGGTCTCAGCAACTCTGGACTCCCAAAGGGATGTCTTAGACTCCAACAACTGTAATACAGTGAAACTTGCTGGAGCATGATGAGAATCTCTTCTTTCACACTGAGCATGTCTATCTTTAAGGCTAATTCTGTCTCCTCTCTGATTGAACATGTACCTGAGGCCACTGGGAGAGCTTTAATGATCAAAGCACAAAAAAAAAATTAAAAATGAGGTGACCAGTCAATGAGTTGACAGCTGCAAGTCAGGATCACAGATAGCCTGTTTTTCTATTCTTGCTTTCTAAAGAATTGCTGAAGCTTTGCACAAGGGCGTAAATGCATGTATCAGGGGAAAAATATCAATATACTGATAGAAGTTTTGAGAAATTTCTTCAAGTTCTCCATAAAATAATGAAGACAGCTAAACCAAAACAAAGATAACAAATTGATTTTTTTTTGTTTGCTTGCTTGCTTTTTTAAATTCAGTAATGCTGGCGTGAAGTAAGCACGTGAAGTGTTGTCTGCTTTGGTGATAAACCACTGCGATGCATTTTTATTAATCTTCCTGAAGTCATGACAGCAGGTGATGTTATCATTGGAATTCCAGGACCTTCTCAGGTTACACAGGGAACTTAAACTCTTTTGAATGTTATCTCAGACACAATTGTTTACCCTCCTTCTTAACATCTGTAAACTTCAGCCTAAGAAGGTGCCCCTGTTTTTGGATTCCTCTTTTGTACCTGTAGCTAATTGGTCAAGATTAATTTCTTTGTCTTATCCATTGAAAGAGCAGTTTGTGTAACAGAAGTAATTTTATTGGGCCCATAATATTCTTTTGAGATACATATTTCTGGCATATCACATATATCGCATATATTTATAGAATGGTGTGAACACTGATTTGTATCATTCATTCATTAGAATCCCAAGCTTTCAGGTTTGTCATCTACCCAATAACTTTGTTAATTTTGCTGCATTCACAGTCCTGAAAATTAAGTTTATTCCTTTTCCCAGATTCTGGGATTTGGGCCCAGAAATAAGAAATGTCTTATACTAGTCTAAGAAAATGACTTATATTTGACTCAAGGAGGCATTATACATTGATGTGCTGTATAAAGTTTTTTCTCTTAATGATCTGGTAATATATTGCTACTAAGCCAATTTTGTGGCTGTCATGTTAGACAAATATTCTCTTATAGTTTAGTACCAGTTTGTAGTTATATAGGTAGGCATATGAAAACACTAAGAACTTTATACATATCTATTAATATATCTATTTTTTATACTTATGTAGGTATTAATATATTTAATTCCCCTACCCCTCCACCCCAATTTTTTTGTCATTTTCTCTCTAATATTCCATGCAGATATTCCTTTTCATGTTTTCATTTTTGTCCTGGTTTAGAGCAAATTTTGGGAGCAAACCTCTGAAGGGATCTCCTCTAGAAAGCAAATACAAATGGCCTGCCTGAAAGATACAATCTATAAAATCATATAAATAATTCTTTTTTTCCTCATTTTAATGCAGTTCTTCAGCACAGAGGTTTCAGCAGAACCTTGAAAAACCCAAAATAAATGAAATTTGTAAAAGGAATACCAGCAAGTAACAATTGAACAAAGTTAGCTGAACAAAACTCAGGTGCCATTTTGCTATTTAACATGACTCATTGTGACATGTTTGTCTGTGGTATCAGTTTCAGTCGTGACTCAAACCAACTGTGATGGATGCACATTTCCATTTTATGATTTTGTCATGCTTCAGGGTGACACCTTAGAATAATTATTGCAATGAAGGTGATGATAGAACAAATTTTGCAAAGCAGCAAGTAGAGAGCACTTTCCAGTCCATAATAAACCTTTTTCTGAAACCATCCTCTGTAGTGCTTCACTGTAGGCAGCTAAATGATAAGCAAAAACTTCATATTTATGTATGAAATATTTTAAATATATAGAGGCCAAACCCATACGTGTTAAAAATATGTGGTTTTTTTTAAAAGAAAGAAAACTGTCTTATAAAGTATTTGTCAAAATCATAAAATAAATAATGTGATAGTTTCTGTGTTATGAATGTGTCAAATTTTGAGGAAATGGCTGCCCTGTGCCTATTTCTGTTGTACAATTAACCAGTACTTAAGCAAGTTCTGTGCAGATACCATAAGATTTATTTTTTACTAATTGTAAAGCCTGAACCATCAGCGCTAAAACCTCAGATAAAAACAATGAATTTATGGTCAACTGAATTCGCAAACTAAATTAATATTCTGCCTTGATTAATAATTATCTTATGTCGAGAGTGACCAATTCTTGTAAATTCTTTGTTGCTTATCTTCCTATTTAATAGTGTTAAATCTTACTTTCCTACCTCACTATAGTGTTTAAAGACTAACACATTTAAAAAGTGTGACTTTTTCAGGAAGATGTCTTGAAGGTGCCTGAGATTAGTCTCTTCTATCTTGTGTGGGCAAATGGGATGACAATATAATCAAAGGAGATAAGAAAAGGATGTTTGTTTTAGAAAGAATATAAAAATAGAAACTACTTATTCTCCTCTTTCATCTTTAATGAAGGAAGTAGAATTTCAATGAAATGGGAATTTCCTTGCTCTGATAAGTCACAGAGTCTGGGAATGACTCCTAGTTTTGGTGTCAAAGATTATTTCTTCCTATGACCTTTGTGCTGGCTTTTCGAGATCTGGTCTGAGCCTCATGAGCACTAACTGGGAATGCTTGGGAGAGGGCATGCTGATTTTCTTGAATAAAAAATTTGGTAATTGGAATATAAAGAAGTCATAGAGATATTTTCAGATGAAGAGAGGAGGCGAGAAACAGTTTCAAGCATGAAAGTTGAAACAAAACAAACATTCCCCTCACCGATACAGCCAAAAAGAGGACGCTTACTTTTACATTCCTCCAATCTTTTTTGTCATTAACTCTTAATGTAGGGAGGTTGCTAAGTCTTTTTCCTACAGACTGCACTTGGCAGGAGGTGGTTGAGGACCATTGTGGTTTTAGGCTGGCTGCTGATGTGAAACTGAAGAGAGTGGGAAAGGAAGATGTTTAAATACAAAGTTATTTCTGAAGGTGTAATGACTGCTTTTTCCTCATGAAGAGGATTTTCTTATGGTTTCCTTAGAACCAGTTGAGAGAAGGGGCATTAAGTATAACGATCTTAATTACTGATCTTACTTCACTCTGAGGAAAGAAAGTTTCCTGGAGAAATCCTTGGTAAGTAGAAGGAGTAAAATGGCTTTGCCCACTAAAAGAAGGAAAAGAAAAATCTAAAACCTAAAGGTCCTTCTATATCAAGATATCTTCCATGTCAAGGCATTTTTACATCTACAAATGCATGTCATGAGGAGCTAAGGATCAAGCTTTACATTTATATATTAATGCATATGAGTCTATATTCCAAATGCCTTCTTTTTCATATCTACTTTTGACACATGTTGCTTCTCATGGTTAAAAATCCTGGGCTGAAACTCTGAGCTTAATTGTAAACTGATACTGATTGGGAAGCCTGTTTTCCTTGCATCAAAGCTGGCTGAAGGAGGGAAGAAGTATGGAGACTGGGAATTGCTGCCACGTTGCAGGTGTTAGGAGGAAGGCAGAACTGGACTGGTGCTGTCTGTACTGTGAAATGCTGGCATATGGAAACACTCTAGGCAGGAAATGTGAAACAGTTTCAGCAAATAAGTGGACATATTCATTTGTGAAAAGCAGTGTGTGATAAAGTGTTATCAGCATCTAGTAGAACCTAAAGATAATTACTTCATTTCACAATGAGTAGTCATGTGAGTATTCAAAATCTAAAATGGGAGTGTTCCCCAAGAACTGTTTGCATAGCCTCCCCTGTGCTCTATTTCTACATTCGTTCAAGTCAGAAGATGAAATCTGACTGACTTTAATGGAAGCAGAATTAGGCTCATATTGAATTTTTGGAACAATGTTAGCATTGCTGTCAGCAAGATTATGAGTTCTGCCCTCATGCTTTCCCCTGACATCTGCCCGTTTCAAGGTATAAATGAACTAGCATGAGGAAAGTTTTACATCTGCCTGTACTGGCAGCTAGGAGAGATATTGTAAAATACTGGAAGCTTGACAAATCATGTAGACTGCAAACGTTTTCAGTTTAGTTTCAAGAAAATAGGAATAACAGTAAATAGAAGTCCAGAATTTAGATTTCTTTTTCATCCAAGACTGTGCAAGAAGGAACAAGTACTTCTTCTGAAGACCTATAAACATTTTGAAATACAGGTTTATCTCTACTTATGTAGTGAAACTAAGGGCAAAAAAGGCATTAAATGATCTATTTGATGTCCTTATAAAACTGTCTTTCTTTTAAACAATAGGTTAAATGTCTGCAAAAATTTATTTTCCACTTTAAAATCCTTCTGCATTTGATATGTTACCATTACTTCATACTTTTTACTCTTCTGAACCTTTAGTTCTTAGTATCTGCTTCTAGCATTTGTATGCAGACACAATAATTCAGTGTCCTACATTATCTGAGTAATATGTAGCAGATGTCTGTTCTGTTTTTCCTCCTGTATAAAGCGATATAATGTAAAGGACAAAAAAAGAAAAAAGGTCATCTGAGATGTTGAAGACAAACTGAATTTATCTAGTCTGAAATACAAAACCCACTGAATGATCAGAAGGGTCTTCATTTTGAAAAACAATAAAATATTTAATTCCCATTATGGCTCATTAAATTATTTCAACAGCTTGTTCCAGACCTTCCAAAGGTTTTCTGTCTTAAACACAGCCAAGAATTATCTATTTTCTAAACTAGATTGAGCTTTTATTTTATGTCTTCAATAGTAAGAACTGCATGTCCTTGACATGCAAGGTAATGTTACCAAGAAGGAAACTAGAAGTGTTTCTTAGAAATTGCTTCAAGACTTAACAGTGCAAAGGTACTGAATGTTTCCTGTAAAGTGACATACTCTTTCAGCTTCTTTCTTTTCAGTGTATACAGGAATTGAGAGCCTTAATTATCTGACAGGATGTACTGAACAGTTCTTAGGTCATGGGATTAAGTTCTTCCAATACCTCCACTACTATAGACTGTACTTTGGCTGAAATATTAGTGAACATAATGCAGCATTTTCTTACCAAGATTATTTTCAATTTCCATGGTAGCAGACAGTTTGGACATAATTCAAGATGTGGGGTGGTTTTTGTTTGGGTTTTTTTTAGCAAAAGGACTAATAAGAGCAGTGAGAATGAATTGAAGAATCTCTGTTTTGTTTGTTGTACAAAGCCGTGGTATGTGGCTGTTCCTGTCAGGAAGATCAAATGCAAATGAAATAGATATGAAGTAAAAAGGAATTAGAGGTAAAGGTGTGAAGTAGCTTGCCTGGAATCTTTCAGTTGCAGTATCTCTTAGCCATAATTAGTGTTTGTCCAATCTTGTAGCTTTATGCTATGGGTTTGGGATTTTTTTATTGTTCAAGTTGTCTTAAAGTGTCATGCCTTTAAACATGGTACAATATACATATTACATTTAATGGTATTCTCCACATGTTTGTTTGTCCAGTTCTCTCCCCATTCCACATTTCATACTGGATCTGAATTTTGAAGATGATAATGCATAAAGCAGATTGCTTGCTGCTAGTCCTGTTGCTTAGTATTCAACAGGAATTTCAGCTACTGTCATGATAAGGGTAGGACAGAGACTGAACCAATATAGTCCTCATCCTGGAATGGGTTGATATTATTTTTGCACTGCCTATTGCCATTAATACATTTTAAAATCCCTCTTGAATTACTAAGATTATCAATATTTTCTCTCAACTTTTCAAGTTTCCACTTTCATTTAGTGCAAAACAACTGAGATATCTTGCCATTTAGGTATATTTCAATTCCTCAGTCCAATCAAGGCAAGACACAGCAGATCCAGGAGTACACACTAGGAACCCAGACATGAAATTGTCCCCGTTCTTATGGTTAAATAGTCGCTTTTTAGACTCAGGTTGAACTCTTCCCCTGTATCTCACAGTACTAGACATTGCATCATTTCTTACATCCTTCAGAACTATTCTAGTGCTTTGCTGAGGCCAGGTTTGCATCCCTCAAGGGAGGAGGTGAGTTTTTGGGTGTGTGATGGCTGGTCTGCATAGAACAAAGGTAATGGACCATCTCCATCTGGAGGCTGCAAACTAGATTCAAGGCCAATAAGAGGCAAATCCTGCAAGGTTAGATGGTGATACGTGGAAAAGACTCTATAACTTGTAAGAAATGAGAGTTATAAGGTAGGTATGCATTTATTTAGTGCTGAGGTGCATGGGGATAATTTTTTTTCAAAGCACGCACACCAAAACTTTAAACTACTGCCCTATTTATTTCCTAAAAGCCTAGAATTACACAATACGCCTAATACATACTTATGTCTTAGCCCCGCCTAGTCTTGCCTTCCCCTGATTTGTATTCAAATGAACCAAAAGTTCTTTTGTGTTAATTTAGGGGTCATCAGGGGTCTCTGATGAAGGCTTCCAAACTCTTTATCGCACTTGAACTTTTTAACTTTGTCTCCGGAGCATGCATTTTAGCTCTTTGAGCACATTTTAGACCTTGAGATTAGTTCTTGCTGGTTTAGAGTTTTTATCACTGGTAGTTTTGTACCTTTGTTTGCAAGTTTTGGCTCTATTTATCACAAAGCAGTCTGCTTCTTTTTCCAATTTTTGCAAGTATAGTAAATGTCAGGCATCCCTCATTGTCTTGTTTTTTCATTAATTATTTTTTAGTTTTCAATTCCTTTTCTCAATGGTGCCTCTTACCATGATAATTGCCCTCCCTTACACAACCTGCTCAGTTGTAAAACTCCCCTGTGCTTCCCCTGGGGAAGGTCTGTCTGGACATTACTTGCTCAAGCAGCTGAAAATGTATCATAAACCTTCAAAGACCCCCAAAGAGCCCTTGGGCTCATTTCTAAGGCCAGGGGACTGAAAGCTCCCCTGCCCCAGGGAGGTTTCTGGGTGTTCCCATTGAGCCTGAGCATATTTAAACCCATCAGACTTTGTGTTTTGTGGGCATCTTTACCAACCCCTAATGATCAAGTTGGAGTAAAAGTCCTACTTTGACCAATGGACATCCCAGTTGCAACACTAGAGCCTTGTCACAGATCCATAAGTGGTGATTATATATCTTTCTATTCTTACCCTTTCTTTCTTTTTCTCTCTTTTCCCTATACATTTTCTAAAGCAATATTTTTATGCTTTCATGTGCTATGTAACTATAGATATTAATAGCAACCAAAATGTCTACACATCTGCTTTCCATTGCAACCAAATTGTTCTAAAATAAACCCTACATGTATATGTTTGCAAGCATTGTTCATCCAGTGTCATTTCACTCTAATCCACTTCAAGAAATCTACCAACAAGAACCTGGGTTACCCTCACCTTCATGGAGATGGGTTGTAGCAGGCCCTTTCTGGCTGGGGGAACAACTGAGGGGGAGTATGTAGGGTCCATCTGCCATTGTTTCATTGTCCCAGGCATGGTGAGCATTTTGCATAAATCAGCCTCTCTTTGTGCACCTTTTTATTACTATTGTTGCTATTTTTATTACTATTGCTGTTTATTTTCTTATCTCATTGCTGTCTCCAGTAAAATTTTTCTTATTTCAACCCATGATTTCCATCTTTTCTGCCTCCAATTCTCAACTCCATCCCAAGAGTGGGAAGTGAGAGAAGTAGGGGAGAAGAGTGCATGGTTTCTTTTTTGGGAGAGTCTTAGTGGGGGCCCTGAACTGGGGAGTATCATTCCTAAACCATGACACATAGTTACAAAACATGTAGATAACTTCAATTCCCAGATCATACTGCTTTGTAGCACAAGGGCCAATTCTTCCTGATACTAGAGCAAATCTAGGAGTCTGAGCAGTTAGTAGAAGATGTTGGACCTCCAATGGGCTCAAAGTTTGGAGGTAATGGCAGCAGTGAGTGCTGAGGATAAAAAAGGAGTGGAATAAAAACTGATCAGTTTTAAAGTTCCGACAGAAAAGTAGGGAGAAAATAACTCCATATCACAAAGACTTATGTGTTAAGACAAGCAGGTGCCAGCTTAGGCTGCTGACAAGGATGATGAGCAGCTGCCTCAACCACTAGCAGTATTTGCAGTATGCCATATATGAAATCAGCCATGTCACTACATGCCCATGATTGCAATGTTATGTCAAGTCACAGTTTCTGCTGTGTGGTTACCCCATCTTCTGCTGTAAGCAATAGCCAAAGATATTTTAAAAATCTCTCTGGATTAGTTATTGGCAGATGTTGCTTAACATGAATGCAAAAATGCTTTTCCAATGAAAATACTTTTTACAATATTGTAACCATGTGAGTATAATTTCCGTGGAAAATTTCTGCTTGTAGCCTAGGAAATGTAAGACAACACGTAATTTTTTTCTTTTAATCCTAAATGCAAGGCTTTGGATTTTACATTTTAAAATTTTGAATGTTAAAATAGATTTTAATCTTCTCAGATGGTTTTAAACCTTTTATAAGGTAAGATGCTACAGCGATGGAGATAGAGAGAGCCTCTAAAATTTTCTAGTGCCTCTCTGTTGAATTTAATAGTGTAGTTGAATCTGACTGAAAGTAACACTTAAAAATCGCTAATGCTCTGGAAATTGGTTTCAACCAATGTTTACAGTGTTATTATTTTACATTTATTTTTAATTTTAGTGCCTAGTCTCATGCTAAATAAGTATTTTGCAAAGGTCTAAGGCTGTTGAGAATCTGGATTAATGATCCAGAAAATGCCGCAGTAAACTCTCTCAAAATGCTCCGATAAAATAAATCTGAATCGCAATTTTTAAACTACTAAATTAAGGAAGTGCATTGCCATATGAAATTATTTATGAAGTGGAAGATAATTCTTATTCTATGTGAAGCGCTTATCACCATATTTTTTCTAAATACTGATGAGCCATGTTCATTATATACTTCTATGTGCTTTGCATTGCTGTTGACAGAATTGCCATTTACCAGTATAAGAATATATTTTCTTACCTTTACAAGTTAATAGTGAGATAGTTTATCTTTTGGCCTCCTGTTTCCCTAATTTTTATTGCATAGTCACTGGTAAAAAATTCTGGTCTTCATTTACTATGTATTACTTTTTATTATTTTTAATGTCTGATTTGGGTTTTTTCTAGTCTCTAAGCCAAAGCAAACATTAAAGATTCTTAATTACAAACTTTTGAAATACATAATGTGATGTTTTAGTTAGAATTCACATTCTTCTGTTCATGAAATTAGCTTTTTAACTTACAGTTGCCTGCTAGACTTGTGAAAATGCTATTTTTAAGCACCAAACATATGTAAAGACTTTTACTCTCCCATTCCGCTTGCACATAGCAAATATATTCAAAACCAGAGCACTTACTGCAAAGTAATTTCAGTTCTGTGATCATAACTAAATAGACTTGAAATTTCTCTTAATTAGACAGAACTGTTCCTAAGTTAGGAGATTAACACATAAACCATAGATTGATGAAATAAATTGTATCAGGAGGGTGAAACACATTTCACAGAGAATAAAGGTTGCTGTGATATCACTTTTTTTTATTCTTATGTAGGTGACTGTAAGAGTTGGTATCAATATTCTCTGAACCTTTGTTATGCATTTGAATAGTGATTCATAATCTTTTCAAGGATCATTTGCTTGTCAGATACAGATAACTGTTGTGGGTTAACACCGACAGGCAGCAGAGCTCCACACAGCTGCTCTCTCTCTCACCCTCCCCCCCTGCTTAATTGGGATGAGGGAGAGAATTTGAAGTGTGGAAACTTGTGGGTTGAGACAGACATTTTAACAGGTAAAGCAAAAGCTGCGTGCAACAAGCAAAGCACAAGGAATTCATTCACTGCTTGTCATGAGATGTTCAGCCATTTCCTGGAAAGCAGAGCTCCATCACACCTAATGCTGACTTGGGAGGGAAAATGCCATCTCTCTGAACTCCCTCCTTCTTCTTCCCCCAGTTTGATATGTTGAGTGTGACTCCATATGATATGGAATGTCCCTTTAGTCAGCTGGGGTCTGCTGTCCAGCTGTGTCTCCTCCCAAATCCTTGTGCACCCCTTGTCTCCTCACTGGGGGGGTTGAGTGAAAAGCAGAAAAGGCCTTGAGTCTGTGCTAGCTCTGCTCAGCAATAGCAAAAATATCCCTGTGTTATCAACAAGTTTTCAGCACAAATCCAAAATACAGCCCCATACCAGCTACTTTGAAGAACAGTAAATCAACCTAAACAAGCACAGTTAATAACAGCCAACACTATTTTGATAGAGTGCTGCTTCACTTTGCTTTCTATGTCCTTGTTAAGTGTTACATTTTATTTTTCAAGTTATGCAAATAATTTCCCAAGAGTGCTGCAATACCAGTTCTATTGAGTTTGTTCATGTAAGCAAACAGTTCTGATTAATCTTATTCATTACTCAAGCCCCTAGCTCAATATCTTAATGGGTTTTGGCTTTGGCTTTAGTTCTAAGCATGCACCTTTGTCTTTATCTTTGTTAATAGTTTAACACACTTGTATCTATGTAGCAAAGTTCATCTGAGAGGTGACTATTATCATACATACCATCATTTACAGAAGCAAAAGGTGTAGGGGATAGCAGTATTTTTCAGCCACATAACCCAAAAGCCTCTGGGAAAGATTTGTTCTTTTTTTCTTAATTTATTTTTTTTACATACCACAGTTTTCAACCATTATCATAGAAGATCTGCTTTATTGTCGCTTAGGTAGCAGGAAAAAAGTCCAACTTGTTTGCTTATAAATAGGATTGGATGGAGCTCTCAGAAACCTGGTCTAGTGGTAGCTGTCCCTGTCCATGACAGGGGGGTTGGAACTAGATTATCTTTAAGGTTCCATCCCACCAAAACTATTTTATGGTTCTATGATTACAATAAATATGAATCATTATTCATATATATTTCAGATCACCTCCTATTACACATTAAAGAATTAATAATGCAATAAAAATAGAAATCTTGATATGTTGCAGTTTTATGTGACTGTATTCCTTTCTGCAAAAGTTGCTCAGCAGGACATCAAACCATTTTACAAGTTTTCTTTAAATATATTTAAAATAGCAAAGGCACACAAACAACCAATGAAAGATATTGCAGCTGTCCTGAGTGGAAGCATTCAGGGCTGGAGACACCTGAGGCAGAACTGCTTATTCCAGTATGTCTAAAAATGCCCATCATTCTGTCATGCCTAATCATATCAGCTATGATGAGCCCTTAAATCAACAATACTGCCATAATTTAATATAGATGCAGGCAGTACTATCACGTGACATACACCATGTAGAACAGTTTTCCAAAGTATCAGGTTTGGGAAAAATCTTCCAGGCTCTCATGTCTCCAGCTGCTTCTGTGATACCACCCAGTAGCTGTGGCAGCCCTATTGAACTGTGGAAGACAGGTGAGGAGGGGGACAGAGAGGGTCATTCCTTAATTTCTTCCATCCTTCTGAGGTACTTGCTGTTGTAGGACTCTGGGGTAGTTTCTCTGAATAATAGCTGAATCACTTTACCTAGAGAAAAGGAGTTTTCCAGAGACGGACACCTTCATAGCCATAATATACATATTTTTAATATTTCCAAAGTTTATTCTTTTAAGCAGTGACTCTTAATACAGCTTCAGAGAAAAATGAGGAAAAGTAGTTATTACCTTAAGGTCAGAAATTCTGTATCAGCTTCCTATTTTCAATGATAAAATTATTAGCAAGAAGAACATATAAAACAATTTCCAGTCTCTTGAGAATACATTATTTTGAAGTCAAGGGAACCTTAGGGTATAGATTAACTGCTTGCAGAGTTCTAACTAGTGAATAAATATTCTAAGAGAAAAAATTACTTTTGTGTCAATACCTTGGAATTAGCAATTGCATCTTATATAAACAATATGTGATGGAAAGTGATTTATACTATCTTGTTTAGGATTAAACTGTTGGTATTGGAAGTTATGCACTTTTTAGATACAAGAACATATCTTTTTGGTTCAGAATTCTAGAAAAAATGAACAAAAAGTACAGGACGATTTATTTTGCTTTCAAAACTGACAGATATACAATAGCTTCTCTTCAGGCATCTGAAGATATGTACTTTGTATCTGGCAGCACTCTACCTTTGACTTCTTATCATAAATGATCTTATACCACCGACCAGATGATCTCCTTTTATGAGAAGTTATTTCAAGTCAGTGATCTTCCTTGTCATCTAAAGACTTGAGTGTCTTCTTTTATTAGTCCATCAACTTTAAAAGCTTTTCTTTCCTTGTCAATTATCTTGAATTCATATTTGCCTTGGTTTGTCCATGATGGACAGAAACTCCATTTGAGGACTTGAATGCTGTCTAAAATACAAGTTAGTGATACTGAAGTATTTTTTTTCACAGTATTTCTGCTTCTTTTGCTGTAATTTAAATATTATAAATTTATTTTTATGTTCTAAATCCATTTTCTGTTTAAATATTTCTTTACACTTCCTCCTGGCAAACTTCTTTTCTTTACTTATTTAGAAACACTTTGAAATGAAATCAGTAACAATAAAAAAAATTTAACATTTCAATATCTTTTGTTTTCACATGTTAGAAGTAAATATTTTTTTGCTATTTAAAAAATATCAGTATTGAAGTTGGTCAGGATTTATTCCCCTCCAATTTTTTTTTTTCCTAGAGATGAAAAGCTTAACAAAAATGTCAGACTTTCAGTAGATTTTCATCAGCATTCTGAGGTGGTTCTGAATGAAATCTAATGCATTCTCCAGCTTCAGCCCTGAGGTCTCTAGCCTTTGACAGCCTGTATAATAAAAATGCAGCACACAGGAGCACTGTTTGAGATCAACATCCTTACGTCTCAAAAAACTAGAGAAACTTCAAAGAATGTAAGTGAACAACTTGCACAAAAGAATTTACGAAGAATCATTCAGAATTATTCACTTCTGCTTTTATGTGTTCCATCAAATATTTCTTAAATATTGTAACCACTATACAGTTCAGATAATGACCACTATCTAATTGTTATAGGTAGAATATTTCTGGCAGCATTTTTCATGTGAAAGCTATTTACCTTTACCATAGTCCTAGATTTTTGTGATTTAAAATTCAAGATGTAAGTAGTTATCTCAGCAAGGGAATTTCAAGCAGAGAAGGTTGTAAAAGATTTTCTATCTTCTCAAAAATTTTGAAGCCTAAAAATCCTATTCTACACCAGCATGAGGTGAAGGTATTTTGGGAGAAACAAACTAGGTTAGTCAAAATGTTAGCTTGTAACAGAGAATATAATTTCCTTCTGTTTCTGACTGAGATTCTGACATTCTGAAGTTGTCAAGTGAGGTGGTGCAGTCACTTTCCCTTATGTTTTATTAAAAAATTAATCATGAACCAGATTATCCAGTGATTTTTTTTCCCTGGATGAAAATCTTATTGAAAATATTTATACCTAAAGTTTTAGTTACATGAGCTAAATAATTGTAAAATCTCTTGGCTAAGGTTTCTCAATCAGCTCCAACTCTGATGTTGTTATAGCTGCAAAGTATTACTTATTAATTCTCTTT
This sequence comes from Toxostoma redivivum, assembly GCA_013397375.1. NCBI lineage: Eukaryota > Metazoa > Chordata > Aves > Passeriformes > Mimidae > Toxostoma > Toxostoma redivivum. The sequence goes on from VXBI01007471.1 coordinate 555,267, forward strand.
CTTCCCCCATCTGTTTGGCTTTGTGTTTTCCAGAATTACTTCTCTTTTGAAACACTAAGGCAAAAATTGTTGTTGAAGAATCTAATTGCACAATCTGATGTTTCCACAGTTAAATAGAAGTGCTAAGAAAAAAAAATCAAGAGACCAGCAAGACTTTAAAAGACTAGGGAAATATAGCCAATTATTCCATGCCATTGCATTGGAAGGAAATTTAGCCTGCTTCTTCTTAGAAGGGAAATTGTTATTTGAAATCTAAAATTATGATAAAGATGCTATTTTATTCATTTCAGATTTGTGCATATGTATATATATGTATCTGGTTTTGGAAGACAAACAACAAATAAATGTGTACATTATATTCTATCAGTATTTATATATTATGTTTCAATATGGAAGAATTGTACCTCAGGTCATATATATGTCACACAAATTTGCTTAAAGAAAAAAAATGTTTTGGCTTGAGTAATAGTTATTAATTAAACCTTTACCAGCACATACTTGGTACACTTTAGATAAAACACATTTATTTCCAGTATAATCAATTATATCTTATCATCTGAGGCATCACCTTTAAAAGGTTTAAGATGATTATTTAGTGAAGATTCAGCATTTCCAATACCTAGACAGAGATCCGTAAAGTTTGACTAGAAGGCTCACAGATGCAAATCACACTCTTTAAGGCAATAGTATTGTATCTGAACAGATATTTTCTTGCCACTTGAGTATTTATTGTCAAGATGAAAGGAATTTGGTAATATTTTCTATAGCTTTTGGGAGGCAGATTATCTCCAATACTCTGGTTGCTCTGAGGTATTGTGCAGGCTAACAGAAGTATGGTTGAATTCAAGCTTCCCCTTCAATATTTTAAGCAGAATATTTGCTATATTCTTTCAAGGCATTTTAAAAAAAGATTAGCAGTATTCTTTCTAAGCCTTAGCTACTTACTGGTGAATCCATTGCCCAAGGAATTCTTTTATGTATTCCAGAATATATCCATGCTCTCCAGTAAAGCTTACAGCTGTTTTAAGTTAGGAGATGTCTCACAAGAAAAGCCTTTATCCTTGAAATACTGGTCTCTTTATTTTGTCTTTCATTCTGATCCTTCAGGAATAGATTTCCTTTTCTAATCAAATCATGGTAAAGTATGGTAAATTAAATCACGGTAGACTACGAGCTGGTACAAAAAGCTAAAGCTCAAAACTGTGTGTCATAGTAACAAAAAATTATTTTCAAACAAATTAAAGAATTTTTAAGATATCTTCTGAAATACTATGTATTGATTAGGATTTTTTGCAGCATTTTAGAATTCTGATGAGATGATTGCCCAATCCAGCAGGCCAAACCATGTTCCAGTTCATCGGGACAAATGATAAGTATGTTACAATCACACCTAATATGTAGTTAAATTGAAAAGTGCTTGAGATATAAAAAGTATTCTTTACCAAATATATTGCCATCAATGGTTTTAAAAAGTGGGTTTGTTAGTCAACCATGCTATATTTCTAACCTGCATCCTGCAGGAACATAATGGACTAAAGCCTAGTTGCGGCATCTATAGTAGTAGCAAGTGTAATATAAATATCAGAAAGATTGTGATGTGATATTTTTTCCTCAACCTTCATAACCAGTAAGAACATTTTTTTGTTATTTTAAAAACTAATATAAATTATTTTGCTACCTGAATAAACTGGATACAAAAATTATTATATGAAGGAAATAAGGACCCCTACAATGCTGTTAATGTCATAGGTCTTCTGAGTGCCTTTTGTAGTGGTTTGCTTTGATTTAAAATGTCTATATTGGGTTATAAAACATTTCTGTAAAAATATAGCTGAATGCATTGGGTAGTATATTATAAAAGTTTTTTCTGCATTTTGGTTTGTGAGACCACATTTGCATTCATTATAGAAGCAAAGATTGAGCAGAATAAATTTAAAACCTATTAAATCAGCCATATGCAATATGAATCTGCTGATGATAATAAGAAAAAATAGCTTTGTTTTTGTTTATTTTACTGTATTTGTATATCTAAAATTCCTTGATTTATAGAGCATTAATAAGATCATATATTCACTCTTCTTGGGCCATTTTATTCGTTGCATTGACAGAAGGCAGCTGATTGCACCTGACATGAATTAGGATTTTATAGTTATAGAATGAATTATGAGGCTACAAAGGGGAATCTGATGAATTATCATGACATTTCTCTTGTCAAAAATCTAATAGTGCAAAATCCTTTGGGCTAGTCTGTAACACTGAATGTTCTGGGGTTAGACACATTTTATCTGGAGAAATGACAATTATTTGTGCTAAGAAATCACACCTCCTAGGACTGGAGTCTCTAGGGAAAGATGGATAGACAAGGCAAAGCTTTTCTAAAAATTTAGGAAGTAAATTCCTGACAAATATGGGAAGAAGGATGGAGGGTAAACATAGTGAAAAGCAGAAATATTCTTGGGAATTCTAATTCTAATCATCTGATCTACTTTGGTTTTTTTGTGTACCTGCGTTTACATGAGAAGGATTGTTAGACATCCAACATGATTGAATGGATTTTTGGATACTTTGGCAGCCATCTAAAGGCACTTGAACCCAGTTGATGATTTGCATTGGCACAATATCTGCTGAGTGTAGGTTTACAATCATATAGCAGTGCTATATTATTAATAATACACTAGATGTTCCTTAAACTTGCAACCTTTTGTTACAGCAAATTTCCTAAATAACTACTTTTTGTACTAATGGCCCTTTACAGAAACTTTTTTCGTTTCAGAATCCTAATTCTTCAACTGGATTGTTTCCTTACTCTTTAATCTCTTGATTTATAAACGTGTACCTGCACAAAAGAATGAAATCTACTTTGAGATTTTGTTTGTTCAACAGTAATAAAAACATCTCCTTTAGGTTTTTTATTTACTAAAATTTCAATTTTTTTATTTTGACATTTTTTTCCTTGTCATGCTTTAGCAAGAACCATGATTGTTGTCTATTTCTCTATATGGCAATAAAACAATCTCTGCAGTTGTTTGCTAATTTATTTGAAAAAAGATACTATGATAGTAACTATTTTTTTCATGCTGTATGTTCTTGACAACACAGTTTTCCCCTGTTTATCTTCTGAATTTTTTTTCTGGTTACCATTTGGTCTAATTGTCAGCAGACTCCTTAAAATTATTTAGCTTGTTTTTCACTTGCTTGTGAGAATTCTTGAATTCATTTTGATTAATTTCCTGTAACACTTTTTATATTGTTTTGTTTCTTTTAATTAATAACTTTGCATGCAATCATATATGACATGGACATTTAGCAACTCAATTCACAAGGCACTGTCACATGAATAATGTATTTCTAGACTTCTGCACATGCCTATTAACCCGATTGACCTCAAACCACTTTCCAATTTCTAAGAAGTTTCCTTCTATAGCAATACTCTATACTTTGCACCTCATCCAGCCTTTTTATCCAGTAGCCCATTTTAACCCTTATTCTTTACCTCAACCACTAATCTCTAGTTTGGAACTTTGTCAAATACTTTTGAACGTCTGAGTATATTACATCCACTGAATTCCCCTTATCTCTTACAGCAGCAGTATCTTCAAAGGACTCCAACAGCCTAGATAAGCATAACAGTTCCCTGCCAGAGTCCTTACTAGTTATCCTTAATCAAACTATGCTTCTCCAGGTGTTCTCCCTACTGCAAAAACCTGTGTGAAATAGTTTAAATAATTTTCTTCATAAAGTACTATCTACAGTTTGCTGTTAAGCCATTTCTGATTACTTCAAATTTAAATCTACAGTTCTCTTTGGCTCCAGCTATTCTGTTTTCCTTCTAACTGGTATATATGCTACAGTATTTTTGCTTACATTTTAAATGTTACGAATAGATGATTACTCTTTGATTTATTTGTGATCTAACCATATCTGTTACTGTGAGCTGTGTTTGTTACTTAGACATTTGCAAAGTAATTGTGTTGTCTGATAAGTATATCAGTTGTTGCTTCAAAAAATTGCAAAGTGAATCTATTATAATGATGTTGAAATTTTAGTCAAAATTTGAATTAATTTTTGCTCCATTTTGGACTACTCCTAAATTAACAGCAAATTATGTCAGGAGTGTTCTTCTTTGAAGAACATTAGTAATTTGTGTGAGGGGTAACTCTTATTCAGGAACAAATGTTTATGCAGATCAAGACACCAGCTACCATGCCCTTTAGCTTTTGCCTCTTACTCCTGTGTATACTGTCCTGGCAACTCTAATAATAGAGTGCAAAATTTATCCATATACTTTCCTTATTTTGAAATAACTTTTCTGTGCACTGTTATGTAAATGTACATGACTCCACTGGTAGATACAAAAGTATGAGATAAGATATGACAGGGGAAGGGAGAGAATTAAACCTTTCCTCTTCCCCTCTCCTCCCCTCCCCTTAGACTTAGAGAACTTATGGTATTGCTATATATCAATTACCCAGGTCTTTCTACAGCATCGTCTGTAAAAGTCAGGTTTGACTCTGATTATTTTCTTTGTTTGGGTCTCACATTTTCATTCTGTACCTTCTTGAGAAATCAGTAAAGACACTAAGCAGTGCTTCTATATTACAGATCAGAAATACCTTACCAATTGTTCTTCAACAGTACCTGTCAAAGCATTAGCAATGAATGGTTTAAGAGGTTCATTCTCTCCCCAGAGCAGTCTGGGGAACAAGTGAGTGATTTGGCTATCCTATTCATGCACTGTTCCTACATTGTTGACTGTGTTGGGGTGAGGTTTTCAATGCAATCTCACTGAAGACATTTTTGTTCTCACTGGGCCATGCCAGAGTGGCCTTTCTGTAAAGTTGCCAACCACAATTCTGTAATAGACTGGCACTGGATAAAGCTTAGACAACTAGATAATGGAATGGCAAGTTCTTAATCCTCCTTCAATCCATACATCTTTCCTTCCTTCTGTCTCCCCTTCCTTTCTTTGTTCTGTTTGGTTTCACTAAAAGTTTTCTGCCTAAGCAGTTACCAGAGACTTTAGCAGACCAACCACTTGAGTCATTGCAACTGAAGCAAGTATACTGTGAGTTTGTTTCTCAAAAATAGCATGTAAATTTTATCAAGCCTGCAACTCTGAAGCATTTACCTTACTGCCACGAGGGATGGAGTCTCCTGTACACAAAAGAGCCTTGAAAGGAATTCCTGTCTGAAAACAGAAAATTTCCTTGTCCTCCTGCCACCTTCACGTTCTGAATTGCTGTGATTCAAACTGGCTGTTTGATAGTTCTTTTTGCATCTGACATGCTTTATTGTTGCTCTTGATTGAGATAACACTAAGTGCCTCTGCTATCAGAAGAAGCTTGGAAATCAACAAGTGGGGTGTAATTTCTCTTGCTTAATAGTGATGCCTAAATTGCTGTTTGCTTTCAGCAGTGCTTAACTGCTGATTTTATAGTGGGAATATATATTTTTTATTATTCTCTCTCACCACTCTCATAGCTGAAAAAACTTACAGGTTATAATAATTTCTCTAACTTTGGAAACTGGTTCCTGGGAATTATTTATATTTGCAGCTCTCTGAGAAGCTGATAAGAAGAGATTCAACAGAGATTTGACTTGAAAATCATGATTACACTGCCTATGAAAAGTTGATGATTTTAAGGGGAAGAAGAAATCCTTATTTTGATGTGTTTGTAAGAGTATGGCTATCATTCATTTTAATTGAATGACAACAAAATATTTTAAATATAATAATTAGAAAATAAAACTGAGTGTTTGAGGAATACATCTATAAAATGATGTATTGAATTTTCTTTTAATTTTCTTTATGTTTATGACTGTAATTTTTACCATAAGGAAAACATTCATTTCTTTATAGAAAAGCTTTGCCGCTTCTTGAGAATGTTATTGGTTTTCTCTTCCCAATATATGTAAGTAAGGTCAGTTCATATATTTCTAGTACTTTGTAGATATCTTGTGGCTCAGGCCTGAGCACGGAGAGAATCAAATTGCAGTGTAATATTAGTAATGTATGACTGTATTCTGTCATGAAGAAATACACTTAGCAAAATCTATTGTGCGTTCTCTGCCATGATCTTTGGTGGTTATGACTAAAATGTTGTGCTGTAGCTTTAGTGAAGATTTCTAAACAACCAGCTGTTAAAGGTTCTATAAAGCATTATGTTTTGAGCATTGACTGGTAGAATTCAGGGTCAAGCACCTTCTGTTAAAGGTATCTTTATCTGAAATCTGTCCAGATTTTGTAGTGATAAGTCCTTTATAATTATTGCCAAATTGAAAGTTACTTTTAATTTTTGTGAATTAAAGTGAAAGTTGGGTCTATTAAAGCTTTGACAAACATCACAAGTTCAGGATATTTTCAAAAATAAAGGTATTGGTCTTTATTTATAACATAAAACTATGTAATTATGTAGATTATATTTCAAGGTTTAGGATTATTTTGGAAGATTTTTTTTTTTTTAGTGTCAGTCTCCAATAACTGGACTGAGTGGGGCAGGAGTACATGGCAGAGAAGTATCTGTCTAAATACACGTCTTTAGAATCCTCATAGCACATGCATACACAGTTAGAGTCCTCCTTCTTCCAGCTGGTAAGCATTTTAATTATAATTTTAAAAGCATTTTCTCTGAAAAGAAAAATGAGGCTAGGATGACCTCCAAAAAAGGGGAATTCTTCTGTACATTCACTTTCATAAAATATCATCTTTTTTAAGCTATTACTTAAATAGAGATAAGGTCTGCATCATGCTGAGAATGCATTTTCCTTGCAATTCATGAAACAGAAAATGCTTATATGACTTAAAAAAGATTATCCTTACAACATTTTCTGATAAAATTAAGTTTATAATTTGATCCATACAGCAGAACATAATTTTACCTTCTTCTCATGAGAGATGTACACTTTATTTGTCCTTTTTTCCCCCACAATATTATACTTCACATTACCCTGCCTGTAGCAGAACTCTGTATCTTTCCTGCCTTTGAACTGGATCACAAAAGAAAATTCCTCCAACCCCCATCAGCATTTTACTTTCAGTATGAGTATTTTAGATTGGTTTAATTTGCTGATCCAGTTCACTCTGTGGCCCTACAGACAGTTGTATTTACAGAAGCAAGTGAGCAGCACAGATGTGAAAACAAGCGTAGGACTGAGACAGGAGAAAAACTGCTTCCACTTGTACTGCTGCAGAGAGAAATAGCTATGGACACACAGCCTCAGTTAAACATTTATGAGGAGTTGTGTGGATATACTGTGCACGTATCTTGGATCAGTGCAATTTTACTTTCTTTCTTTCATAAAGTACTTGTCATCAATCTTCTGCAGGCAGTAAGTGAAAACAGAAGCTGTCATCTATGCCCTGGTATCTGCCTTACACCCTGCAGGCAGCAAACACCAGCTCAGTTTTCTTAAACACCAGGCCTTTCTACTTGGCTTTTTGATGGCCACAAGTTTTGCTTTGTCTGTCATACTGTTCAACATAAAGGTGTGCTAGATTTTTTCCTTCCTTTGTTTTAAGGATCCAAAGGACAATGGAGAGTTTTTCTCTGAAATAATGCCCTTCTCTCATCCCAGCTGTGTGTAGTACCTGCTAGGCATAGCAAAACAACTGTAGCTGGATAGCAGTGAAGAAAACTACTATCAGGACATAAAGATCTGATTTAACATATTATACAAAACAAAATACAATAGAGTTGCAGAAGAAAATGTCAGTGAAACATATGGCTTGACTTTGCAGTCCTTCAGAAAATAAAAGTTTTGCCTCAAGAATTGCAGACTCAGGCTTTCAATCTTCATTGTCTGAGATGATTGCATGATATTAGGCATTGTGTTCTTCAGCTCTTCAGCATCTGGATGTAATGAGATGCTTTAAGGAGAGTGTCATTCTTGATATTCTGCCATAGCTCTAAATTGCTTATTGTCTACCAGTTTGTATTACAGATGCGTTTTTTTGCCTAAAGTAACATTAAAACAAAATATATATTCCTTTTTGTTAGAAAACTCACCATTAGTATGTGTGGTTTACAGACTTATGCTCCAAATTATGAAATGAGTATATAACAATCTTCATGGGTAATTGAGAAAATAATGAAGTTTTTCTCATGTTTGCCAGATAAACACAAAAGGAGAGATTTTACAAAAGGCCTCTTATTCCTGTTCCAAATTCTAACAGCCCCAAAGGAATCAGGACCTGATAAATCATACCAGCTATTTTTAGTCTCTTGTGTAACAACCTACTTTGTAGCTTTTAGAAACTTCTAACTCATACATTGCCTTGGTGATTTGCACTACTTTTTCTGGAGCTGTTAAGATTGAGCCTGTATGGACCTCTAAAAAATATAGCAGATTTACTAGTTAGTGGTCCATGTCTTTAAATATTCTTCCAGCTTTCTAGAGACCTCAGTACAAACAAATAAAATGTTAATTTTAAGAAGTTATCTTGGTTCTGGCCAGGACAGGGTTATTTTTCCTGTAGCCAGGAGGGTGTGTGGCTAGGACCTGGAGGTTGTTCTGCACCCCCTCACATCATTGCCAGGAGCAGGGGAAGGGAGTCTCTTCTGGGGAGAAGGGGTTCCTTCAGGTGGAGAGACGCCAGCTCCAAGCAGACATGTGAATCGTTTGCTTATCTTGCACACTTTGTTAGTGATAATGTAGCTGTTACTCTTAATTGTTTTTTCCCTCATTGCTGTTTCCAGTAATTTGTCCTTAGTTCAGCCTGTGGCCTTTAAGTTTTGTGACTTCAATTCTTCTCTTCAGCCACCCACATGGGGAGAGAGAGAAGAAGAAGGATTAAATAAGCAGCGCATGGTTTCAGTGGGAATGCTGAACTGGGGAATACCATTCCCAAATAACAACAGAGTAATTTGGTGCCTTGTCTGGGACTTGAAGGGTTGAGATAACAGCAGATCTGACCAGAGCAGGTTGGAAACAAATTTATTCTAAGAATATCTTGTATTATGTCCAGAGCCACTGGACACATGTTGCTTGGTCTATTCACATGGTTGTAGTATCTAAGCCTGCATGTGTTTCCAAATATTCCTGTAGGTGCCCATCCCATTGCTCTTTTTTGGAGCAGGAAGAGGGATCAGGATTTCTTTGTTGCTGTACTGTGTGACACCAGGTTAGGATGTGACAAGGGCAGTGAGGGTCATTTGGGATGTGTTTTCAATACGGCTCTCCTGCCCTTACCTCAGGCACTACCTCTGAGAGTCTATTGATTATTGTACCCAGCCAGTGGGAAGAACAGGAGAGGATAATTTTCCTCAGCTCTCTCCCCCACCCTGCTTTTCCTCCTTCAGGCCTGCTGCAACAGCTTTTGAGATTCTTGAATTCCCTTTGGATGTTAAGGAAAGCATGTTCTTTTTACTAAATCTGCCAGGCTTCCCCAGTGTTTGGAGTCAAGATAGAAATTTCTAGGCAGGTTCTTCAGAGATCTCCCCCAAGGGCAGATAGTCATGAGCAGCATGGAAGGCAGGAGAAAATGGGTCAGCTTTTGAAGGATTATTCTGCTCCACTGGTTTGGAAGCTCACCTCTGAAAATCTACAGGATTAAGTAGCACAATATTTGAAAGAAAAATTCTGTGGCAGCTCCAGAGAGACAGGAACTTATGCAATGATCTGGGCCCTGACTACTATTTATTGGACACTGCTCATTACTAGACAGCATCCTCAGGGGGAATAGGGGGAAAGCACCATGGCCAAATCAAACTGCAGTTGAACTAGAGGAACAACCTGTGATGGTTGGTAGCAGTCACTCCAACACAGAAAAAGAAATCCAAAACTGAATCAGTTCACTCAGTGAGGGATCATGAGGAAGCAGGACCCTCTCAACAGGAGGAAGAGGCAGGGCCAGAGATAATCACTCGATCCCTATCCTGGGTTAGCTGCAAGATAGGCAAAAGGATTTCAGCCACCAGTCAAGTGAGACCCTGGTGACCTGGCTACTCGATGCTGGGATATGGCAGCCCATGATTTAAAAGCAAATGGTGAAACCAAGCAACTGGAATCCCTGTCCTGGAATTTGGGCATTGATAAGGGGATTGGGAAGAGGACTGAAACCCTCAGCCTCTGGAGGCAACTCCTGTCGATCATGTGGGAAAGGTATTCTCTCAAGGATAATCTAGTAGCGCACCCAAGCGAGTGGAACTCCCTGGAGAGAGGTATCCTGTGACTGAGAGAATTAGCTGTGCTGGAGATAATCTGTGGGGATTAAAGTAATGAGCAGTTGCCTGTAGATGCAGATGAGGTCCCGTGTACAGAATCCCTGGGGCAGAAATGTGTATGGAGTGCACCCTTGCTGTGTGCCAACTCACTGGCGTTGCTGTCAATGAAAGAAGAACGGAGCTGACTCTGGCAATATGAAGATTATCTTTTTCCTCCCTTAGAATATCATCTGAGTCCTAACTGTGCCCCCTCCTGGCTATTGCAAAAATTAACCCTGTTCTGGACAGAAACAAGACAGAAGCTAAGACTGAGATCCTGGGTTTGGACTAATATGAATGTCATAATAAATGTAGAGAAGAAACACAGTTATTGATTTGGATCAAAGTGAAAATCCATATTTTGTATAATTCTGTTTCTGTAAATGTGCAGAATAAGGTGCTGTAGAGATAGATGTAAGAAAGATTTCAGTGGAAGAGTTTTGAATATCTGTTCATACAGCGAGATAGGGTGTCAAAACAGTGAACAAAAAGCTAATTTGGAGTGTGTTGCTTTATTTCCAAGCAAGTAAATCCTTATTTTAATCTCTTAAATTTCTTCTGATAAAATAAATATAATAAATAAAGATATCTTTTGTCTGGTCTTCCAGACAAAAAGTGCATTGGTATTTTCACTGAGCTATGTATAAGCCTTATTTTAAAAAAGCTTCTGAAATGCTTCTGAAAGGCTCTGAGGCTGGGATACCTAATTCTTATTGAGAGGGATGAATATTATCAAATAATTTCAAATTCTGATCTGCAATGGCTATACTCATGATGGAAAATTTTAGTGGCAAATACACACATTGATTCAATGGTGTTGAACTTGGATAGCACAGGACAACAACCTACATGCATGCTGGCCATGTCTGAAGATCTGTGACTCTTTTCTCTTTTTCAAGTTCAAGATGATGTCCAGAAATTGTCTGAAAGACTGATACTTGGTTGAGATTAAACCTGCGTTAAAGACCATTCCAACAATTTTACGAACTAGACTCTTTTGTCCCAGTGCCTGGATCTGGTCTTCTGTGGCACTGTTTGTTTTACTAGCACCAGTATTACAGAATGATAGAGTGGTTTGGATTGGAAGGGATTTTTAAAACTCATTTAGTTCTACCTCCCCTTCCATGGACAGGGACACCTTCCCCTAGATGAGATTACTCAAAGCCTCGTCCAATCTGATCTTGAACACATCCATGGAGGGGGAGTCCACAACTCCTCTAGGAAACACGTTCCAGTGCCTTGACACCCTTGTAGTAAAGAATTTCTTCCTAATATGTAATCTAAACCTATCCTCTTTCAGTTTAAAGTCATTCCCTCTAGTCCTGTCACTATGTACTCTTGTAAAAAGTCCTCATCCATCATTCTTGTAGGCCCTCTTAAGTCCTGTAAGGCTGCTCTAAGGTCTCTTCCTGGCCTTCTCCTCTAAAGGCAGCATAACTCCAACTCTCTCAGCCTGTCTTCAGAGGAGAGGTGCTCTGGCCCTCTGATCATCTCCATGGCCCTCTTTTGAACTTGGTTCATAAGGTCCATGTCCTTCATATTCTGGGGGCCCCAGAACTGAACACAGTTCCCCAGGTGGGGTCTCACAAGAACAGAGTGGAGGGGGAGAATCTTGCCCCTTGATGAGCTGGCCATGCTTCTTTTGATGCAGTCCAGGGTGCAATCTGCTTTCTGATCTGTGAGCACAAATTGCCCATTCATGTTCAGTTCTTCATCCACCAGTATCCCCCAGCTGTTCTCTGCAGAGCAGGTCTCTATAACATAAATTGTCTTAGATTACAAGTCTAGCCAACACGAGTGGTTTCATGAAGGTATCTTTTAGGAGATGACATTTTAAAAGTGTATTTGATATTTGCCTAGCAATTTCAAATAGAAGTTTGATCAGGATGTGTTGCACTCTGTATAATACTAAAACCAGAACCTACACTGGCAACATTTTAAAAACTTATAACCATTACTAAAATGAAATATAACAACTGGTTTGGTGAAGTCATTCTTAAATTTATGCTAAAAATTTTTGCCTAAGCATCTCAGACTACATAAATAATCTTTAAAAGAATTGCAAAAATCCTTTTGTTGCTCCTTTCTGAAATTAACCATATAAATGAATTGTTGTATTATTTTCCTTAATTCAAGGTCCATTCATTATCCAAGGTAAATTTCACTTGCTCTCTTCTTACTCCATCCTAGCTGCTCTAGTTATCAGAAGTTTTTCAGGGAAAATTATTTCACATTTGCCTACAAAATAACTCCTTCAAAATGAAATGTCAACAGATAACAGTAGTTGATTGAAAATATAGGTTCACTGTGTATCCTTCTCTTTTATAACACCTAGCCATTATTAAATGGCTTAACAGCTGAGCCTTAAAATGATGCTTTTATAGCCTAGACTGAGTTTACATCTGTAAAATTTTACTGAAATATACTGCTACACAATGTAGCATTGCCCTCATATTTTCCTGTGGTTCAATTGATAGAGACCCTTAGCATTTCTTCTCAGCTGTATGCTGCCTCCACTGATCAGAAACAGTAACATATTGAAAATTAAAGATGTGTCTCAGCTGAAAATTCCATTTATATAAAAATAACATAGAGCTACTCTAATAATAAAATTTATTTTGTAGTCTGTCTATAATTTTTGCTTTAGGTTCAGAATACATACCCTCAGACTTACAGTATTAGAAAGTATCACTTTAGCATTTGAGGTGTGTTGGGGTGATAGTAAGAAGAATGCAATTATGTGTTATTTCCCAGGTTAAGAAATGAAAATTGAAATTTTGTCAAGAATTTAAAAATACAGAATGTACTTTATAAGGAACTTTCTTGTTCTTTTTTTCCTAATCCTTTTTTTTCCTTCAATTTATTTTTCTTGGTTGAAAGAGGGAAAAGAAGTGGATATGTGATGAGAGGTGATGCAGAAAAATCAATTCTGTGGGACAGACATAAAAAAGCTTTTCATCCCATCAAATCCATGGGACAAAGAATAGGAAAAATGTACCCTTTTAAAGCCTTCAACATGTCAGTTTTTCTAGTTTGTTAATATTTCTGGCAAGTATCTTGGATATATCTATATGGGAAATATCTGTCTCTTTTTAAAGGTCTTCTCTAATTCCTGTTAGACTGTTAGTAGTTCACAGGAAACAACATTGAATGACACTACTCATGTCTCTTCAGAAATAATTGAACATTTAACTCTGGAAAATGTAATGGTCAAAGGTATATGCTTTCATGGGAAAATGTTTGGATAAAAGCTCCTGCTTATATCCGGAGGGAACTCAGTTTATTTCCAGAGATATGAACACATATGTGGTGAGTTGACCTCGACTATCTTTCAGGTGCCTACCCAGCTCCTCTATCACTCCCCCTCCTCATCAGGGGTACAGAATAGGGTGAAAAGCTCATGGGTTGGGATAAAGACTGGGAGATCACCTACTTATTACTAGCCAATTACTATCAAGAGTAAAACAGAGTCAATTTGGGGAAATTAGAACTTTTGCAAAATCATGAAATTAGATTATATAAATACAGAATCATTACTCAGATGACATTATTGTACTGGAAGTAGCTCAAGGAAGTGCAAGATTGGCTTGAAACATTTTTTAAAGGTATGGCTTTCAGGCAGCAAGTGGTGAAATGCTGGAAATACCAACAGATAAAAAATTTATTTTTTACTCCACCACCAGAATTTGAAATATATAAATAAGTCTTAGAAAACTCTGTGTCTTCCAAGGCCCTTAATCCAATGGCTGGTGATCCAAGGGTAGTGTCCAATTTGAGGGCCTCGGGAGATGGTCAAGTTTGTGTAGCTTTCATGAATAGCATCTCCTATGGTACCTCCTCCAGGCAGACCAGCATTTCTAATGCTTTGTCACTGAACATTCATTCATTTCTTTTTCTAATTCATAAAGAAAAACAAGCAAAATGCTATCATATATGTAAATTCCCTTTTTCTAAACCCAGCCACACAAAAATCTATCTCTTTACAAATATTTGAGAAGAAATTGGGTTGTAAATTTCAGGAATATGTCAAACAGAGAACTAACTACATCATGGGTTGTTTTGTTTTTCTGGGTTTTATTTTGGTTTGCTTCTTTTTTTTTCTTTTTTTTTTTTTTTGGTTTTATATTTTGGTGGTGGTGTTCAGTAATTCAAGCTATTGCACATCTTTGGTTTAGTCTGCTCTATTGTTTTATTTCTGGTTCAACTTTTTGGACATAATTTCTGTTCCAACAATGGTGTAGAGACAAGGGGATACTCTATAAACGTCTGAACTGAATTGATATGTGACTGTAATTCTTGGAGTTTGTGTGTATCTATAACCATAGCTTCTAAACACAGGAAACTGTCTTTTCACAATGACAGTTAATGTTGATGAATGCTTAGAAAATGGCTTGGATGATGCATGTGATAATATTACTTTACAGTAATTTACAATGGCACAATAGTCCCATTAACAAGTGATTCACATGAGCTGGAGGCTTTCTGTTGTATTTACAATACAATAAACCCCTACTTCTCTTCCAATAATGGTGTTCATTGCAAATCATTGTGCTAGTGTTTATATTTTAAGTTTCTTCTTTATTAATTTTCTCTTTCTATGCTCGCCTTTTTATATCTTATCTAACACAATGAGATTATTGTTGCTGACAGCGACTTAACCACAGCTGCAATCAACCTGCTGCTGCAATGATTGTACTGCAAATGTGGACAAGGACTACGGTCAGTGATTTTCTGTTTTTTTTTTGAGAAAGTCTTGGGTAATGGCATAATCACTGATCTTTTTCCTGCTCTGTAGTTGTAGTTAATGGTTAACTGCACCTCTATCTGAAACTCACTCTTCTGCAGAATGGGATAAAATACATAAAGCCAATAAGAAGGAATGTTCGTAGCCTGTACACAACTTCAGTAACATGCATGTTTTGTTTCCTTATTTTTTTCCTCCAAGTGCTTGCTGGGAGTTATAATATGTCCTAAAAATGAGAAACCTGTAATTAGCTGATATTCTATTTGGAAGATGTTGATTCATTAGATAACAGGGATGTTTGCTCCACCCTTAATTCTATGAGGCAATCAAAGGGATCTTGAAGAATATATAAAGAAAAAGACAAATTTATTTCAAAAAAATTATTTCAGAGGTGTAATACTAGAGACAGAATAAAAAATTGTGATAATATTTTTAACTGATGTGAATTTAATTTTAAAGGATGTGGCTCTGTCTGCAGCAAGCAGTTTATTTAACAATTGGTGTGCAATTAATTGCAAAAACAATGTCTCAGCCATACCCTCTCTGTGTTCAGTTTCTCATTGTGCCATTGGATTGTTCTTGACCTTACATTACTCATATGCTCACCTGACCATTGAATTACATGACCTCTGATTGATCGGTAAAAAATCAGTTACATCTTACAGTTGTTACTTGCAGTGCGTTTTGTCTGTTAAACACATTTAATATCCTATATTACTCCATAACTATGCCTCAGCCAGACAAAAAGTAATGTTTTATTATTAGAAGCCTGAATCTTTAAATTCCTCGGGACTTGTCTTATCTGAATATACACTATTAGGTCCCTTTCACAGAAACATCTTTCCACAGTTTCAAAGTTATTGAGGGAGCCTTTATCTGAGACACATGATGTTGGGAAAAAAAAAAAAGAAATATTGAAACTGTATGGTCACAAAGCTAAAATAAGTGTTTGATCCAAATATTTCAGCTTGATTCTCTTCCAAAATGAAAAGCAGTGTATAGGAGTGTATTTGTATTAAGTACAATAAAGGAAAAAAGAAAAGAAAGTAGGAAAAGGAACATTTCTCTTCAGGACAGATGCTTTAGCCAATAACAAGTACTACTATTTCCCTCTGAGTACAGAGTGTTATAAATATGTTCTCTTCACCCATAACTTAAGCTCATAACTTGCATTCCTATTCCTTGGGTCCAGCAGAATGCAGAGCTTTGGGCTGGGTAGTGTTTCCAGCCATTACAGTCACTACCATCATGGTGGAGAGTGATAATATTCAAGGATCAAGGAACATGTTTTAATATTTGCTGTGATCTTCTGTGAAGTTGTACTGTGCTGCAATTGTGGTCTATCACCAGGACAAGAACAAACAGTTATGAAAACTGCCATATTCATGGCAACTGAAGTACAATAAGGCAGAGAATGTTGTGGCCCTACCTCCAGATCAGAATTTTATCAGTGGACTCCTGGCAACATTTTTTGTCATCCTGAAATGTCTGTCACATACTTTTGTGCCCCTCCTTTTCAGCATGTCATTCTAGAGCCCTCATCCCTTGGATTTCTCTCTCTCATGTCCCTAAATGCCAAATTTTTCTTATATACATATCTCTTTTATCTTTGCATGACTCAACTCAGAGCTATAAGCATCATTTATTTTCTCTTTACATCTTGCAACTTGCTGTTAGCACTGCATTCAGCTACATAAGCTCTTATTCTTGTTAAAAACATAGATACAGGTGGCAATCATTAGAAAAAAATCCTTTACATGAAATTTTTTAAAAAACAATGATGATAGAAAGCCAACACTAATAGAGTGTTTCTTAGAACAAATATTCATGGGCTTTACATTAGCATGTACAATTGTGGTATTAAAGTCTTGTTGACAAATAATTTGCATTAAAATCTTAAGCCTGCTGTGCCTAGATAAAAACACAGGTTGATTAACACTTAATGCTTCCGTTAGTCTTTCTTGCTCATTAACATCTGTATATTTTCCTTTTTCTTATTTTAGTTTTCTGAAGAAACATAAAAGAAGATTAGTATTTTATGAATGAGTAAAGATAGGTTTTATTCAGGGCTTTGGACACTGTTATAGCTGCATTCACTGAATCATGGTATTTCAGCAATAGCTACAATTCTTCCATGATAACTACGCAAGTACAAACCTGTCATTAAAAAATCTGCATGTATGTAGAGTAAATATACATAGGAATTTACTAAAGTGCCATAGCTTTTCTTTAAAACAAGAAGATAAAAAGATGCAAGATATTAAAGAACATTTCCTGTGCAAAATGAAAGGTTGAGAGAACTCATGTGTTCCATCAAGAAAACATTGAGAAACATACACCTCCCTTTCTCAGTAGTTTTAGGCAAGCATTATTTCATTTTCTGTAAATAGAATCTCAAAACCTTAACATTTTTTACACCAAACAAACAAACAAAGGAGAAAATTACCAGATCTGAATTTCTATTTATTTTTCCCATACCAAATACTTTGGTGAGGTTCCTTATGTTTAAGAGTCCACACCCTGGAGACCTGCATTTTTAAATACCTTTGAGGTCCTTGAGCAAATGACTGTACATATGTCAAGTAAATCTTCCCACATTTCTTTAGCATATAATATCTGACTTTTAGAAACCTGAGAAACATATGTTGTTCCTAATTACAGAACATTCACAGTAACCTTGTGAATCAGGAGCATCCACTTTTTAGGCATGAAAGTAAGGCTTTGAGTTATGGGCTCTGGTCTTGCATTAAACTAGACTTATCTGTGTCTGGGTAGCTCTTCATCCCTTCTCCATCTGGGATTACTATTCCTGTGACAGTAAAAATGTGGAAGATCGTGTGTTCAGGCTTTAGCTGGAGCAATTCTGAGCTAGGAGTATTATACTCAGTTGTCATTACTTACAGTTTAGTACACTTGACTGTGAAAGGTGCAGCTCAGGACCCTTCTTACAACACATATTGGTTTTCACTGCCACAACTGAGGTAGCTGCCAGCTACCACTGTGGCTAGAAACATCCTTGTCTGTGAGAGCAGGCTCGACAAGGCTGTCAAAACACCAAAGAGAACTATGAAACTGCAGGAATACAGCTGCTGGGATTTGGCAGCAGAGATAAAATTCTGGCTGGATAAGAAGATAAAAGAGACACTTAAAAATTTTGGGAAGCAATGAAATCTACTAGGGATATGATGTATCCACTTGCCCCATAGGGATTTTCATGCAAAGCTGCCTAAAGATGCTTTACTTTTACATGCATTTGAGCACTGTTATAATATCTTATCTTGAGATTCTGTAAATCTGAGTCAATCATTTGGACGCTGTAGCATGTCAGGTGTCAAACCATGGAAAACTACATATGAAACTATAAATCAGACCATCCAGCCAGGTGCACAGTGACACAAGGAATCTTCATATGGGTATCTCATGTGCCACCTCAGCAGAAATGACAATAGTTCGGTTTGTGCTAGCTCTGATCCTGGAAAGTACGAGATAGGGACAGTTAGCATTGCTATTACTCTGCAAGTAAAGTTCATTTCAGGCACAGTTTTAGCAATTTGTCTTCTGTCATCTATATCTGAAGTGTCTGTGTAGGAATTCTCTCAGAGATTTTAAATGGAAAGGTGTAATATTCCTGTGTTTCCATGATAGAGAGAAAGCCCAATCAAACATTCATTTGGTCTTAGATCTATGCACTGTAAAAATGACAGTAATTAAGGTCTCAACAGTAAAAGAGGCAGATGCATGAGAGACACAAGACTGAATTCACAGAATCTATTTCTTTTCCTAAGAAATAGGAGAAACAGTTCCATATCCCAAAATGTACCCGGTTCAGTCAGAGAAGGTAGATGCCTTAGTGTCTCTACAGTGCCTTCTTGAATCTCTGTTGTAGTGCTCATGAAACTGATATTCCACAATCATTTGTTGATGTAGCTTAAAAGTCTGTCAGAGAGAAAAGATTTCCACTTGTTTTCTTGATTTTCTTATGTGACAGCTATGATAGGTGTTAGCAGACACTGCAGACAGTGCTTTATTGCTTCCTGGAAAGTGAGGATGTGCCAGCAATTGCAGTAACCTCTGTGGAGAGTGGATCTTCTAGAAGATAATTGTACCAGAGCTGGAAAACTATGTGATGGTGCAGGGCATTTGCAGCATTTGACTCCAAACTTTGCTTGGGATCAGCTCTTATGTCAAAACTTAAAACCATTTCAGTGCTCTAGAAAAGTACAAAATGCACAGTGCTTTTACTTCCCTTAAGGAACTTATTTTAATTTTGGCTTGACAGGATTTGTTAAACTTCATAATATTCTTGAGGTCTTTCTTCTTGCACAAGCATTTAACTCAAACTTTTGTGGTATTTCAATGTGGATCTTTGAGGGTGCCTCACATTTGTTGTTCTGGGATGCTTGGTTGCATTTACTTAGCTCACTGAATTTTTTTTAAAAATTATTTTTCTTGTGTTTCTGTAGAAAAAAGGGGTTTATTTCTACATAATAGACTTGTTTTCTGGTTAGCAGAGTGAGAGAATGTGGGATTTGGTCCTTAGCTGATGTAAACTACTGGGTTGTGTGTTCTTTGTTGCCATAAGTAAAAATGTATAACAGATTACTTTAAGAAAGTGAGGTTTTGACCAATGCAATTTAAGGAAAACCGACTCAGAAAAATGAGCTCATTTTGGCAGTTTATTCAAGAGAGAAAACAAAATCTCTCAGACCCACTCTTCATCACTTTGCTTTCTTTTACATGTCCAGGTTTTCTGCTTCCAGAAACTCAAGTAGATTTTAGACAATTGTATTTTGATTCTGAAGTTTTTGAGATCTATTTTGAAATTAAAGTTGGCCTATTTTTAAAGATAAGAAAAGTATATTATAATACATTTCAAGAGGAGTTTGCTACAGCAAAAGCAGCTGCTCTTCAATTCTCTCTGTGCATCTTTATATTTACCAGCTCTTCTTGTAGCCACATCATCCTATAGCTCAGTGATGGGTGTTTCAGAGTGGACAGTCAGTAGCAGTAAAGAAAAGGTAATTGGGGAGAAGACTGATGTAGATGGAATGGTTAAGTGAAAATTAAAGGCATGAGGAATAGGACAGAAGGAGAGCTTTTCAATTCTTACCAACAATTCAAACGTGACAGAGACTTCTTTTTTTTTTTGAGATTCATGCCTTGTTCCTTCCTACAAAACTATCACCGTGCAAGGCTGTTGGGTTTTCTGTCTCTCCTAATCATTTTCATTTTACTATCATATGGAGGTTGAGCAGGAGATATATGTGGTGTCTGCAAGTTAGGGCTTTTCAGATGACTAGATCTACGACTTCCAGGAGGATAATTTTTAAAGAAAGTTCATTCAGCTACTAGCAACATTTTCTTACTCCCTTCAGTCAAATGAATGTAGTTCTATGGTGATTGTTCTTGACAGTGCCAAGGGACTCTATTTTCAAATACCATAAATTAATGTGAGTTTTTGTAGTCATTGACACCTTTGAAATAAAAAGCTAGCGTATTCTGTGTATTTTAGACTATACTAGCTTGATTTAAGTTAGTATTTTTCAGGAACTGCTGTCACAAAACACAGATTTGCTATTTGTAATCTCTTAGTGAAATAAAAATAATTTTTAGAATGATTTATGAGAATACTTTTTTCAAAGTGATTACTTGAGCAGTACATCTGTGTTTTCACTTAAGTCAGCACTAGAAAAGCAAAGGAGAGCATGGACTGACAGGAATTTTTCTTATTTTCTTCATAATAAGAAAATACTTAGTATTTTAAAAATGTAGCTAGTATTAGAAAAGTCAGTTTGGAAATCTGATGGAAAAATTTATCATTTTTCATTAAGGAGAACTACTTCTGATGAGAGAAATGTTGGTTTGTTTTTTTTTTTTTTCCCTTCAAATCAGTCCAGGCTTATGACATGCCAATTTGATCATGGTCAGGCAGTAATGGGAAAACGTACCACACATAACTGATATATAAGCCAGAAGATGAAAATGTATTTAAATTTTTTTTAAAAAACACTTTCTGTGATTTGGCATACTTAGTTTATACTTGTGAGGGTCTTGATGATTTAGTGTAGTGGTGAAAATATAGTGTATCTTTCTTCAAAGGATCAGTGGAGGTGCCCGAATTAGGAGTGAAACTACCCATAATGTTTGAGAGGTCATTGGGTCCTTTTATGGGTGAGTTTAAGTCCACACATCATTCTAGTAATCCTGTCTGAAGGTATGGTAGGATTATAATCTCTCTAAATGCTTTTAAACCTAAGATGTTTGATTAGATGTCCTAAAACTGGCCCATGGAACATTACCACTGCAGTGTACAGGCAAGGCAGGCAATCCATGGTAAGCAAATACCCAAATACTGCTGGGGAGGGAGGGAGGGGG
>VXBI01007471.1:576635-592021 GCA_013397375.1 Toxostoma redivivum
GGAGGGAGGGAAGCCCTAAAACTCTAAATGAGACTTGTCAACTCAATTGCAAAAAGATATATTTTATTTTTAGCTTTAGTGAGAGGTGCATGTTTACTTGTTTTTGTTCCCTCAACTAGCAATGAGCAATGCAGAACACTGCATGCAGCTTTTGCATAAGCTAATCAAGAAATCCATCCTTGAGTCTCTCATTTAAATTACATGAAAAGTGGAGTGAGAAAGCATTGGGGAAGAGGAGGCAGAAATGTTCATCTGAAAATGAACCCAATTTATAAACAAGATAAATTAGATACTACAGTTGTATTGCCAAAAACAAAATAGTGAAGTGGTTAAGGTATTTGTATAATCCTATTCTTTTCACTACGTGTATTCTGACAGCTAAGTGGGAAAAACTTGATGCTGTGATTGTGTGAATTGAAAAAGAGAAATGCTTCCTTCTTCTCATGATACAGAATTATGTGGAAAATGGTTGTACTACCTGCTTTTTCAGTATCTTCTGTTGTAAAAGGTGTGAGGGTTGGAGGGAGTGAGAACTGAGGAATTTTTGACTGAATCTGGATTTGTCCTGACATAGGTTGCTTTGGGTTTTTTTTTGTTTTGTTTTTTTTTTTCATTCTAAAAATTCCTAACCAGTAGGAATATGTTGGTGCTACAATAAATCAAGAATAGATCTAAACATATAGTCAGAGGCATTTGCTTCCTGTGGAGAATTCCTCCCCATTTGAGCTATATACAAATGCAGCTGTTGTAGGTGCTGTCCACAGTACCAAAAACCAGAAGGAAGAGCTGTAATAACTGGTTGCTATTTTGCACAGAAAATAGTGTCCAGCGCTGAGGTGTGGGTTGTCAGGATCCCTAGGGTACTGCTAATTCTTGCTGTCCCTGCCAACCTTCCCTGGGTTTCACCCACCATGCTCAGACCTGGGCCATCCCTCCACCAGGGCCCCTTTAAGCCCCCAGGGACATCAGTCCCTGCCCCAGTGATGCCAAATCAGGGCCAGTCTCCATCTCCCCAAAGCCACGCCCATATCCTCAGGGTGGAGTCTGATGTGCAGGGATAAGGCTACCAACACTGCCTTTTCAAAGGATAAGTGGTTGTTGGACTATGTGTTATTGTGATAAACACTGGCAGTTTGCACAGTCAGTTGAACATTTTATTGAAACATTTTCTTTGATTATTTTTGTTATATTTATGTCCTTGACAACAGAATAAGTCAAAATACAGATCAATGTTTTCTCTCTTGCAAGAAGACACTATTTTAATTTAAAACTAGACACGTTCTATTATATCTTAATTTCCCCTACTGAAAACAAAAAGTTCAAGATTATTTAAATTGTTGAATGAAAATCTCTTTGTAGAGATGCCACACTATCAAAATTTTAGCACTTAGTGCTTAAATTCTGATTCTTGAGCCTGATCTGTGAGACCAAGCTACAAGCGGCTGAAGTATTGTCAATGGTGGTAACTAAAAACTTGCACGTTTTTAGTTTTATACTGGTACAAGAAATAATATTCCTCTTTTGCACAGCTTTGAATAAATGTTTATACCTTTATGATAAATGAACCATTCTGAGCTATTTTTTCTTAATTGACAAATTTCTGCTAATCAGGTTCAATTTCACACCATGCTCTTTATGTCTTTTGGAGAATTATGGGTAGGCACTATATTGAATCTATACATAAAATTGTAAGAATAGTCACTGAATGGGTGCTCACATATATGGATAAGATTGTAAAACAGGTGGATTAATAGATATGTGTTGCTGGAGAGCAAGCAAACTCCATTGAAAAATCTTCAGTCACATATCAAATGGCATAAAAGGAGATAGTGCTTTCTAATAGCTAGAACAGACTTTGAAGGTCGAAGCTCTGCATGGGGAAATTAATTTTGTGTTACAGTTGCTGTATAAAGCAGGGAATGAGTCACCTCAGTCCTACTAAGGCTCAATGGTGAGGAGTTAAAGGGCAACAGTTATGCTCAATGTGATTCAGCAGACAGAGTCAGAGAACTTCTGGCAAAAAAGGAACAGCCTCTGCTGCTCTTCGTTTCATCTTTTGCTTTTTAAAAGTTATTGTAAATTTAGTTACTAGAAAAATGTCTTCCATTGCCATAACCTTTTTTTCTTCTACTTCCTGCTCCCTTGCCCTCATTATTGACTGAACAACAATGATTCTGCACAACTGCATTCACTGGGAGTCGTTCATGCTTTGCCAGACCTTGTTAGCATGCATATGAAAGTTAGCTAGAAGCATAGCATAGCCAGGAAGCACATAGCTGGCTTCAGCAGGACCTGAAGGTAAATTTAGTTATTAATTTTTTATTTGGAAAATATTTAGTTTACCCACTTCAGTTCAATGTGGAATAACAAATGCAACAAGGGAATCTTTGGAGCAAATGGATTTAAGACTATAAAATTAATATTTAAATGTGAGGCTATGAGGACAAACAATGGATATACACTATAGATATGCTTACCTCTCATTTTCTTTTAAGCATATAATGAAATGTTTTCTAACTAAGTAGAGACCAGAAAGGAAGTTATGTCTTTCCACTGAAAATCAGTATATTTTAAAATTTGAGATTAGTTAAGCAAATTAATAAGCCTCTGCCACTATTGCAATTTCAGAAAGAATGCATGAAGAAGCCTTTTGCAACTGTAGGTAACTCTCAGATCTAGAGACATCTATTTTTGTCAGGTAAGACAGGCATTTCCCCAAAAGGCTCATAATTTATATTTTTTAGTTAGATACTTGAAGCTGAACAAAATGAAGCTGGGGGGATGAGGGATGGCAAAACTACGCATACAACACAATACCGGTGGCCATGTTATCCATTGCTCCATTTGAGGTAGTCTGACTGTCAGACTATAAAATGTTCAAAGTCATTAGTATTATGTTCATGATATGACTAAATTAAATTGGGCTAAAACCAATGTGCTACATTTTTTGGGGTCCTTTTTGGTGGGTTCTTCTGTGTGTGTGGGTTTTGGTTTCCTTTTTTAAGAAGTGAGTTGCCAGACTGTGGTGTAAATGCCATTAACTGTATGAGCTGGTGCTACATGGTTTAATACTCATGCTAGCAACATGAACTCCTGCAAAATGTGAGGTGAAGTTTTTCACAGAGTTACCAGTCTGAGTAACTCTGAGTACTGCTCAGGTGGTTGCTTTTGTACAGGTGTTTGCAGGAGATCTGTTGGTATCTACATGGCTGGCAAGAGAAAGGGCATTTGCTAAGCTTGCAAGGGAGTGGTGATCATACCCTGGCAGTTTGGTGATGAAAACGCGAAGATGGAAAATTGAGGTACTATGGGAAGCAAGAAGGAAGGAAACCCTGATCCTTGAGCCTGATCCATGAGAACAAGCTACAAGCTGTTGAAGTATTGCCAATGGTGAAAACTATTTGTTTCATTGAAGGGAGAATGTGTGTTCTGTCAAAGAATATTTGTGATTTCCCTGAGCATCATAAATATTGTATTTATATTTTTTGCCTTTTAACAAAATAGGTGTCATTTATGTTGGAAAAATTGTATTTTTAAAGTATTTTGCTTTACTTGACTTTTTTCACCTTCAGGAAAGTGATACTCAAAGTTGTTTAGGAAAGGTATAAAGAAAGTAGATTGGCAAACACTGCTTTGAGTAATTCACCATTTACCCTGCAAATATAAAATTTAGCTTTCAGGATGTTGATTTTTTTTATGATTCATTTATGATCCATGACAGTCATCTCAAAAATAACATTTGTGAGATTGTTACACTGGCATCTTTCTGGTAATAAACATTTGTAGAGCAATTGAAATTTGGTTGCTGAGTGGTGCTTCAAATTATTGAAACTGTTCACTGTGAGAAATTACAAAAGAATCTTTTTAGTCTTGGCAGAATGAAGTAAAAGCAAAGTTCTTATCAAACACATATATTAGTTTTCTTAATTCCATTCTCTCTTCTGAAGGGATTAGACAAAATAGAGTGTTCAGGAGCAGCTCCTTTTCTCCCTATCCGTTTATAAATTTGGGATTTTCAGCAATACTGAAATGTGAATTGTAGAACTGTAAAGACCTATTTCCAGAATCCAGCCAGAAGCTGATTCTACAAACACCAAGATCCATGCAATACAATTTTGAGCTTATATTCTTGATACTTAATCAGTTATCTATGCATACTTCTGCATCTGAAACATCTGATATACTTTTGACCAGAAATATTTATATCAAACATATTATTCATCTGAAAATTATTTTCTACAAAAATATTAATAGATTAACATTTTCCGTAAAGCTTGCTAATTCTGTAGAAGTTATTAAGAAATGTCACTCTTAGCATTGAAACAAAAAGATAGAAAGTGAGCCTTTCATATAATGAAATGGCAATTATAAGAAATGGTTTCTATGTTGTTGCCTGAACTGTATTTTCTATGATGCACATAGCCCTGGTGTCCTGTAATACACTGCTTCTCTTAGTGGAAGATAACTTAATTAGTAGCAAGATTAATTATTTGAAGTTTTGATGGTGAGAGGAAAATGAGCTGAGGACTGCTGAAATTCTGAAGCAATTTTTCCAAATTGAAATATTTCTGACTGTAATTTCAATTCAATTAGGAAAAAAAAAATTTTTGCTTAGGGTCCATGTAGTTCAATAATCCTGTTATAAATGTGCTCTGCAATCACATCAATACATTCCAGTCTGTCACACAAATATATAAGGAAAAAGAAACAAATTATGGAGCAGAAGAACATTCTCTACTTTGTGTGTATTTCCCTATGGAAAAGCTTGTGACGTATAACATATGTGGTGGCTTATCAGGGAAAATCCCTTCCTCAGATCTGGCAAGTGGAAATCTGAAGAGCTATACATTTGTTTGCAATAGCAGACAATAACAAGGACAGTTAAACTCAAAATCAAATCCTAATGGACCTGACAGAAAAGAACAGAAGGATTAATTATTTTACTCTGCCTAATGTACCTTTGAGACTTGCTGTAAAGCTTAATTAATTGTTCATGAAGCACTTTGACATGATCAAATGAAATAAGTTTGAGATGAATTGGTGGCAGTTTTTTATCATAAAAGATATAATGTATACTCCTATATAATCTTTCTCAGTGAAATAAAGTAATAGTAAATTTGATTTTATTACGGTTCTGTTTTATTGCAATTATTTTTTCTAATTATATATGTTCAGTATATAAGCAAGGAGTTCCTTTGTAATTAATTGCCGTTGCTATTTCCATGGATTAAAAATTACCAGTATAGGAGTCATATGCTGAAGGAGAATATGTGCTAAATGTTGAGCGAAATGCTCATCAGTTAATACACAAGAATGACATGCAAATAGTGAAAACTGTTTCCTCAAGCATTTATATATCAAGTTATAAACATTCTTTGACTTTACAACTCAGGAAGTTAAAGTAGCAAAGAGCGTCTTCTTATAGGCATAAATATTCTTTTAAATGGATACACCCTAAAACACTTTAGCACAAGCTTAACTATTAAGTCAGCAGAAATACTGATATTTAGAAATGTAAGCGTGATTATGTGCAAATTTCTATGGAAATAATGGTGCAGTGCAGCAGCACTCACTGGGAATGAGAATGCCAGGGAATTGGATCTGGGAATTGTGATGTAACACTCCAATATTTCTCTGGGTGCTGGCATTTTTGGACTTGGTAGAAAACAACTTAGAGATGCTTTAAGATCATAGGGGTTTTTTTCAGGTAGGATTTTTTGGGTTTGTGCATCTCTGAAATGGCATTGTTTTTTTTATTTCCAGCATGCAGGTGTTCATATATGTAGAAATGCAATGTTCTTAGCTCTTCTACTTCCAACGTCTCTGTAAAAATTGTTTCCTATCATTTTGTCTTCATAGTGTTGTTCACATTTTGCACCAGTCTCCTGTTCCTTTTGCTCACCTCATATCTGATCTAAGTGAGAATCTAGGATATCTCCATAGTGAAAATGTTAGCTACACTCAGAGCTCAATTCATCTCATCTGCCTAAAATATTTGGTGTAAAACGGGATGATACTGATGGCTAGTTTGGACACACAAAATCAGTGAAGAGCCATCCCTTTGTGAAATGTTTTTCCTTTATGAAATATTTTCACAATTTAACAGTATTTATTAGTGTACAATATTACGACTAGCTACTGCATGATTTTATAAGTGAAACAAATCTTTCATTTTCACTAATAATCAAAATAAACAAGGGCTAAATGTAAAATTCAATACAACACACAATTTTAATTTCTGAGAAGACTAAAACTGTTACTGTGAAGAATACTGATTTCATAATGCAACATGAAAATGTAACTATCAAGTATCTGATATAGATTTTACTGTAATTATTATAGTTATAATTAAAATTTATCTGGTAAACGTAGATAATTCTTTAAAGCCTTCTTTTTCTATGATAACCTGTAAATTAAAATAGTCTATAACATAATTAAGTTTGTCACCATCACAGCCTGCATCTGTTTATAATGAATCACATGAGAGAACATATTACAATTTATTAATATACTCATATATTGTTGGATTGATCATGTGAGGTCACCTAGATCTTTGTACCTAAATCTTGTAATGAATTTGGCCCTTTTTATCTTTTCCATTACTGAATGCGCAGGAGTTCTACTTGTTTGGGTTTAGTACGTGATAGTTTTCAACAGTCCTCCACCTATCACATGGTTTCTCTTTACCTTCTTCCAGTTAAGTTGTCAATGAAAACTACTGAAATCAGTTTGTCATAGAATCATGGAGTGGTTTGCACTGGAAGGAACCCTTACAGGTCATCTAGTCCAACACCCCTAGCAATGAGCAGGGACATCCTCAACTAGATCACGTTGCTCAGAGCTCTTTTGCACTAATAATGTCTCTGTTTCCCAAAAGAATGAGAAAAAGCTCTTAAAGTTTGTAGGGCAGGACATAGAATACATGCCAATTCTAATAGTTAGGAATAAAAAATAATACATTTTTTTCTTGTAGTGAGAGGTAGCTTTGTTCCTAGACACAACTGTGAAACAAAATCAGGAAATCATTGTGTTTGAGTTGATTTTTAAATACTGGACATCTCAAATGACCATAAAGCTAAAGTTCAATCATGCTACCTTTGGAATAAATAGACTAAAACTCATTCTTACTGATAGACACGTTTTCATTTTGGTAAAGATTCTTCCATTTGCTTTATGGATTTCTCTCTGTGGCAAGAGGTGTCAAATTTAGCTATATTGAATACAGCTTACCACTCTGTTAACCTCACCTCTCTGTTAACCTCTGTGGTGATTTTTGCAAGTATATAGCAAGCTTCAACAGAAATTTCACATCATTAGATTTTACTGAGTCTTTGTTTGTTTGTTTGTTTGATGAGTCAATAGAAATTATGTGCAATCATAAAATGTAAAAAATTGTGTGGGTTTGTATGTAAATTTTATGTTTTCTCCTTTTAAAAAAAAAATTCATGAGGATGGTAGAATTGACAAAAGATCTAATAATCCCAAGCCATGAAATCTTCAGGGATGTCAAGGATTATGGTCTTCTACCTTACACTGGAACAACTCTTACAATGGAGTTACTCAATAAAGCACCCCAGAAGTTGATACCTATGGTCCGAGTACCACGTCCACTTCATAGTCCCAAAGTTTAGGAGGAAAAGTCTGCTTTCAAGTTTATGCATGGGCACACATGCTTTTGATAGCATAGGGTTAAAATGTTTCTAAATTCGGGAGAACTGCATACAATAGGCTCAGGGGGGTGGAAAAGAAGATTGGGTCTGGTAGGCCTGGGAAAGAGAACTAGGCCCTGGGAACGAATACTGAGCTTTGTTTCTTTCTAGATCATGTGAAGCTACACCTGTGTAATCATCATATGATAAATGATATGATTGTGAAATGTAACGATTGTTTGGAAATTGAATATAATTATTGTTTAATCGTAATAAGAATCATGAGAAATTATGTAATCATAACAGGAATCATGAGAAAGAATATTTGGGGGGCCTAATGAAAATTACAAGAATACATGCTTGGATAAGATCAATATATACATAGTATACAATAGAACAATATGGGTTTAATAATTAATACATAGTTATATAACGAAAAGGGTATAAAAACACGTTCATCTCAGATCCATGTCGGAGTCAGATTTGGGTCTGTACCCCTGATTCCCAGAGCTCTTCAATAAAGCACCTGCATATAATCATTCTGTGATTATGTGTTTTCAACGCTATCACTTTCACTGGTCATAAAAAACAAACCAAGCAACAACAGGTGATAAGGAAGCTATGGTTTTTTTAAACTTTTGTGCTAGGATTTAGAAAGTGGTACTGGTGGTTGCCTTTCGATATGAGATAAAACCTCATATTTACTTGCCACAGTGTGATGCCACACATTACCTTCATGGGAATATATAAAGAGTCTTGTTTGGTATGATTGTAACTTTCAGACTTCCAAACTCTAGTAAACGTTTTTTCAGACCTTCATGCCAACCATCTGTTAAAGCATCT
Organism: Toxostoma redivivum; assembly: GCA_013397375.1. Classification (NCBI taxonomy): domain Eukaryota; kingdom Metazoa; phylum Chordata; class Aves; order Passeriformes; family Mimidae; genus Toxostoma; species Toxostoma redivivum. The sequence continues at coordinate 585,128 of VXBI01007471.1, forward strand.
CTGCAGAACTAGCCATCTGCTAAGTATTAAATTTTTTCTAGTGCTGTGCTTATGCATATTTTTTTCAGGAATATTTAAGTTTTCTGTTTTAGCTGATATTGTACCAACAAATATTAATAAGTGCATTATTCTTATAATTAAAACTTTTGCAGTATGCATAATCCAGATGGGTAACTTTTAGTACATTTGTCACTATTCATAGGCAAATGTCCCATCAGAGCATTAGTGGATTATCCATTATCTAATTCAAAACATAAACTATATTTCTATTATTTTGTGATTACATAACTCAGGATTAATAAGTAGGTAATAGTCTTTTCCCACATTCTGCTCACAGCGTTAGAGGTAATTTAATAATGTTTACTTCTCTTGCAGTTGTTATGTACAGGAAACTTGTAAACTGAAAGGTAAAATTGACTTATATATCAAATTGGAAAAAAAAAAGTCTTGTGCTTTACAAGAAAAGAATGCTATATAATCTCATTTGTGACATTGGCAAATATACTGTATTTTCTTATTATGGCTTTTGCAGTTGGTTGTACTATAATGAAACTAGTTTATCGATATGCTAGCTGGATGACTGCAGAATTATTTGTTGTCATAGATTTTTATGGTGACTTGAAATATAATTATCATTTGTAGTTAGAAAGAAAAATAAGCATAATGATTCTGTGCTGCATAAAATTACCAAAAAAATTATCAGTTTAGTCAGCTTAGTGTTTTATTTCTTTGAAACTTAACAACAGTATACTGTAAAATACATTATTTTCTAAAACTATGAATAGTCAGTAAAACAAAATAATGTAGGAATCTGCTAATTTCAATCAACTGAGCTTTTGCCATAAGGAAGACATCTATAGAAAGCAGAAATCTCTGACAGTTCAAAAGTACAATTCTGATGGTTGAGGTAAACTGAGACATAATTGAGAGAATTAAATAGTGAAATTATAGGCAAGGTATTCTCAAGAATATTTAATTTAATTTATATGCTGTGTTCTCACATACATTTCCTTCAGGGAGAGTTCATGTCACATTAAGTTCTTAGTCTTCAGTCTGGGTAATGAGCAGGTTAGTGTGAGGTTTGTCCTCTGGGTGCTGTAGGCACCCAACTTGTCTGGTTATTTTCTTCCATGAGCCAAGCAGCTAATAGTTGCTTTAAAGTTATTTATTGCAGAAGCACATCAGTCTCAAAGGCAAAAAAAAAAGCAAAGCAATGGCAAAAGCAATGACATAAAGCAATGGCATTAAAAGCCATGGCATAGAGCACCAACTCTTCCTAATGCATGTTCTTTTATAGAAACTTCCCAACAAGCTAAGATGCAAACTTGGACCACTAGTTCTTAACCTATTAGAAATCTAGTTTCTTTGCATACCAGGCTATGCACATGGCCTATCTTGTTCTAACTGAAAAATGTAAGCAATATTCTTAACTATAACTCAGTTATGTCTGCAGCTAGGTTCTTGGAGCCTCCACAGAAACACTAGCATCTAGTACTATGTTTTTCAGCCTTCACTAGAACATGTACTACTTCTCTAGCATCTAAGACCTTTTACTTTCTAAAAGCACTTGAAACTTATTCTACTTACTTACTCACTCCATCTACTCACTTACTCATTCCATCTACTTACTTACTTGCTCACTCATGCTAAAACCTAAACTTTCACCTCTGCCTTATGTGTGAGTGGCTTAACGTACTTCAATCCATCCAAAGGCTTTAATTCAATCCCTGCACTCTGACCTCTCTCTGAAAGATTCAGAGAAACTCCTGACTTACTGACTCCAACAGGTTAGTGTGCTGAGGTTCATTATTGTAGCTATGGACAACCATTTTAGAATTTAATATATTTTTAAAGAATTTTTAACAGGTATTTTGGTGTGCCTTCTGTAGGCATTTTACTCTGCTTTACATCTATAGGAGATTTTCTTAGATTGAATGATAGATTATAGTATTTATTTCTCGAAATAATTTTTAATGTTAAAAAGACAACAGACTAATAGAAGTCTATCTCCGCACCTTTCCTCATATTGCTCATATAATTAAAAGTATGACAACACTTACTATTTCTACTTGAGATCACATGTGAATATTTGGGTTCTTGAAGGGAAGCAAAAGTTCATATTGTTAATGAAATGCAGTAATAAAAAATGTCATAATCTATTTCTATAACATTGAAAGTACTCAGTACTTTTGCTATTTTTAGTGAAAAGTTTTTAACCCCTGTAGCGCTGTACAGCATAAGAAAATTGGGACCTAGTAAGACTAATTGTGAAGAATAAGTGTTGTAACTTTCTCAAATGCAGAAAGGCTTATCAGTCTTAGAAATGGAAAGAAATAGAGCTGAAGACAGATAGATAAATTAAGGACAGGGCGTACTAATATAGTAAAACACTTAAACTTCCTCAAGTCTCTTTTATTAGTTACTTGTATATTTCTAGCTAAGTCCTAGGCTCTTTTCTCATCATGTAAATTACTTCAGCTTGTTTGCAAAGATATCAATTATGTTTCACTTATTGTTCCTGCTGTCTCCAATATTAGCCTTTAAACTGAGCGATTGCAGTCTTATAAAATCATGGAATCATCTAGTTGTAAGAGGCCTTTAGGATACAGTCCAACCATTCACCTGGCACTATCACTGTAGTCCCTAAACTGTTAAACCACATCACCCAGCACCTGATCCAGATGCCTCTTAAACACCTCCAGGGATGGTGACTCCACCACCATCCTGGGCAACCTATTCCAATGCCTGAGTGAAAAAACATTTTCTAATACCTAATATGAATCTCCCTTTTCTCAGCTGAAGGCCATTTCTTCTGGTCTTCTCATTGCAGGCAGAGTAGAAGAGATCGGCCCTCATCTCATTCCAACCTCCTTTCTGCCAGTTGTAGAGAGCAATGAGGGTTCCCTGAGCCTCTTCTTGAGACTAAACAAACCCAGCTCCCTCAGCCTTTCCTCATAAAACATAGTATCTAAACCTTTCAGGAGCCTTGTTACCCTTCTTGCAGAGCAGTTGAGTTATAGATTTTTTCCAGAGACTCATGCTATGAAAACACATGCTGGAATGATTACTAAGCAACTGTTGTGCAAGGTTATGTATGAGTGGTGCCTCTAACCTTCTACATTAAACCCAAGCTGAGTGTTTAATGAACTACAATTTTTGGAGTGCCTTACAAAAATCAGACAAATTACTCATTTAGGTCTTCACAGTTCAGTTGTTAGGTAACCGCATCTTTTGTGGTGCCACGTGCTAGATCTCTACAGCGAGGATGTGTGTACTGAATCTGCTTGATGAAAAGCAGAAGCCTGCCCTCTTGGTCATAACTTTTGCTCTACTCATTGCAAGGCAAGTGGATGTATTCCCATGCAACGTGTATGTATGTGTTTTGAGTATACTCACAGCATGGCTGTTCGGGAAAGTGTTCAGAATAATTGTTCAGATAATCTTAAAGATCTGAGTCAATTAATTTCTTACCAAGACTGTGAATGCAGAAATATAGCAATGGGTAAGAAGGAGTTCCTTGGTTAAAAACCCTCACACACTTACGAGTTAGTATAAAAGAAAAATCCCCAAACTTGTAAATTATAATAATCATTACTTAACTTATTGCCTGTTACTTAATGTCCAATAGAGAAGAGAATGAAGGGACAAAAGACACTTTTAATGCCATGAGACAAAGTTGCCCTGTTTTCTTGCTGGTCAAGCCCCTTTTGTTTTAAGTGCTATCCCAAAGTTATACTAGTGGAAGAAAACAAAAAGTAGACCTGTAGTGTGCTAGATATCAAAGCAGCTGAAAGTCAAAGAAACCAATTCATTGGCCTATCTTAGTTGCATTAGAAGAACTCTTTAGTAATAGAAAAGGGCACACACGAATCCAATGCCTTTGTCAGTTTTGCTTCAGTTTGCTGTCAGTTGCTTTATTTCCAAGGAGTGCAAAGAATTTTCAGAGAAGTGATGAATACAGCACCAGATCTGTAAAAATCTACATACTTTAGTATAAGAATTGGATACAGAATGATACTGATGCAGGAAGAAGAGCTGTATGGAGATTGCAGGACATGGACTGTGTGATACATTAGCAGATATTGTTAATGGGATGAGAGGAGGATGGCTTCCTTCCTTGCTGCTAAATATTTTCTGGACATGCAATCAGAATGACAGAGGTATCTTTGGAAGTGAAAAAGACTTGATAGAACTTTCTTTGTAGGCTGTCACTAGATAGACATTGACAGCTCCAAGATTTTGAGGTTGAAAATAATTCAAAGACCTGTCCAAATTCCTTCAGGTCCATAAAGTTAAATTGGATTCAGGTTTGTGAATTCTCCTCAGTCCTCATCTCTCATGTCAATGGAGTAAAGGTAAGGATGAGAATGGTATGGACAGTCCCAAAACATGGCATAACATGTTGGCATAACAACACCAAATAGCTTGGTAGGTACTCCAAATATGCTAGAAGGAGATGTTGTACCCTTGGTCAATCTAGCTTAAACTATTTCTAGAGAATGCACAGAGTGAACCATTAATGATTCATGGTTTGTCTATGATTGTTTAGTCTGAGAGAGTAAAGTCTATCTTGCTCTTTAGCATGTTTCTGCTTCAGTTTTAACTGTTGTTTTTCTTTTAATTAGTTACATAGTTAAAAATTTCTAGAGCATGAGGAACCATTAAAGACATTTTGATGTATTTAAAGCTAGAGAAGACAAGACAAAATTAAGACAAACAGTAGAAGGCTGTTTCAAAGAGAAACTTGATAATCTATTCATGATGCCCAGGACTAGAAATGAATGCCTCAAACTGCAGAAAGGAAAAATATTTGGGAGGAATTTTTAGAAGTTTCCAGTGAAACTAAACACTGAAACTGGCTGTCTTGAAAGCCTGAGGGATCTCCAGTACTAAAGATACTAAAGAAAATGTCTTTCTTTTGTGCATGAACACAATCAAATGAACCTCTGAGATATTTTTCAGTTTTCCAATGATTCTTTGATTTTATGCTATTGAATGGTACTAACAAACCCTCTATGGTATGATGCAACAAGGAAAACAGCAGAGAGACATAACTAAAAACTATGGGATGCTAAGCTACTGACTTTTATGGCTGCCACTGAGTTGAAAATTCAAATTATTTTCCATCTAAAGAAACAGGAAAAGCTGAATGTATGTTCTCCATATTAACAACACAATGTTATCTTTCTGATTGTACTGTTATTACTTAAGATTAATTTTGCTACAGGCCTAATCTAATTGACACTTTACCATTCCTAAACCACTAAATATGAAAATACTTATCTCAATGCAATCTTGAAATTTGCATTTACCTTTCTATAGATGTCTACTTTTTAAAATTTCATTTGCCTGACCTGAAACAAGGAAGAGGAAATCTTTACATTTAGTGACTTGTATTATTAAAACTCTGGTGTTCTGCTATTTACAGTTTTGCTAACAAAATATTATCTTGACCTCTCTGCCCAATTGTGAGTTTTTATTTTTTTAAAACCAGCTAATGTGAACACTTTTCCAAGTCTGAACTTATGCAAGACATCTGCTACTTCTATATTCTCTGTTTATATCAATTAAGTTTCAAAGCCAGGCAAGCTCATCTGCACTTTTTCCCTAGCTCAGTCTCAGCAAAAGCAACTCTTTTCTCAATATTCAAGCCTGGATCTATTCAGATATACCTGAAACCTCATCTGTGTTGCATCAAATACTCATTCACTCATGAATTCATTACCTTGGTGGCATTACTTGTTCTTCTTCAGTTATCCTTGAGTAGCCCTTTGTGATCATAATGATTGATAAGTCTCTTGGATCAATGCTATGAAATTTTTAGCACAGATTTTGTAATACATATTTTAATGATGGATCTGTCTGGATCCTGACGCATAGTAATGATATGTTTTGAAGCCCTATTTTGAGATCATTATCCTTCCGATCTTTGAAGGTCTGATTATAAAGGACTCTTATTTCCATGATAAACAGGTGCTAAATTATTCCTGGCTTCCTTTACTCATAGTATCCACTCTGTACAATTCAGGATGAATGAACAAGAGATATACTAGTTATTACCAATGTTCTTGCTCATAGAATTGCAGGCAAGTAGCATAAAAATAAAGGTAATTTTCTAGAGGAAAGAACACCAGACAGTAGGGATTAGGTAAGAGAATGCTGGTACTTCTGTTAGGAGCTCTGAAAATGAAAGTTTATCTAAGGTTAATGATTGGGAGGGGGTAGGACAGCTGACATGTCAGGTGCTGTGTCTTAAAGCAATTGCTCTTGGAGCATTAAACTATCAGTCTTGGAGCATACAACTTGGGGCTAATGGAGACACTGAATTTATCTGTGCCTGATCTGGCCCATATTAAGCTTTGCTGGATGGCATTCTACATCTTTTGTGCAGAGTGTCAAATGTGGATAACTACACAAAAAAAGAAATATGTTAGTTCTGTAATAAAAAAATCTAATGTTTCACTGCAATACATTGGGAGAATCAAAACACCTCCAATAAAATAAAGATTCTTCATTTCAGAATATCAGATAAATAAATCACATGATGCTGCACCACGAATTTTACTTGCATATATGCAGAAACAGTATCTCCAAGACATTTAGAGCTCTTTAAAAACCACTAGCTTTTGGCTTCTTCTCTCTTCTTTATTGTTTACCTATTTGAAATCTTGAAGTGCAGGCATGTCGCTCAGGTGATGAATAAATATATAAAAATCTCTCTGAGTACTCTGCATTATCAAAATGTAGATATGCTTAAGCATTCCTAGAGCAGGACTGATGGAATTACTCCCTGTTTCAAGACATTGCAACTGCTTACAAAATATGTGAATTGATCATTGATTGTATTAAATATTTAATAAATATATTTATATGCATAAGTACAATTTACTTTTC
>VXBI01007471.1:602535-647653 GCA_013397375.1 Toxostoma redivivum
TAATAAGATGGTGGTTTCTCTCATCGTCAAGTTTCATGTTTTTATTGACATTCATTCATGAGGTCCCCTGTTTCACTCTCTGTAGTTGTAGAAATAGCTAAGTTGAATCTATGCAAAGTTTGCTTTATCCTAACCAGAAGCTGATATTTATCTCTAGTTTTTGTCGTTCATAAAACATCACAATATTCTTGGAATTTTGATTTGATTCTGGTTTATTCACTTCATAAACCAACCAGTCTCATTTAAGGAAGTACACATATAGTGCAATAAAAACAGCGTGAGTGAGAAGAGACCCCAGCTGCTGGCTTTTTACTTGTGTTGTTACTTTGGCTATACATTTAAAGAATGTAGCAAGGGATGAAATCTGTCTTTCCTTACCATTCTTCACGACTTTCTTTGGATGAGAGTTGCAGGACAAAGTAATTCTGTATTCTGTCAAATTGCATGGCAGTTGCATTTTTTTCTGAAGAAAGCCATAACTTTTTAGAAAAATATTATGTATACATGGTCAATTGAGACTGTTAAAAGAACCAGAAGACAGTCTGGGTCATAAACAATAATGAGTTGAAAAAACTAAGATATTACCAAATAAAATCAGGACAAAATTAGTCACAGGCACAATACAGGTTTTCACTTTGCTAAATTTCAATAAGATCATTTTGGACATGCGTACCACTCCCCAGTATGATTGCAAGGCCAGTGTCCTCAGGATAACCCCTAATAATCTTAATAGAATTTAGAGTTCTGTTTGCCCTTGCATTCTGCCACTCAGCCTACTCTACCATGTCTGGCTCCCTTTTGTCCTTTGATTCTTCCCACTGAGTAATTGTTTTTGAAAGAAATTAAAAATAATAAAATATAGATCAAACTTTCAGATTAATATCTGTTGACTGATAAAAAATGCAGACAATATTAGTCTCTCAGAAGAAAAATAACAATATCTGTAAATTAATATTTCAGACTTTCTCTATTTTGTAGTACAAGATTCTCCTGAACTTCATTTATGTCATTATATAGTGGTAAATAGATCTAATGCCAGCAACGCTCCCAGGTGTCAATAAGTAATAACAAGATCATGCAATTTAGTAAATTTCAGGATTTCTTTTCTGAACCTAGAATCAAGACAATAGAGGCAATTTCTCTGCAGAGACTAAGAGAATAGTATTGAAATATTCTCCCTCTGTAAATATTCTCACAAAACAGATCAAAAATCTCCCTTTTTCACTGAGATCCTCACCCAGCATAGGAAGGAATTTATCTACCACTTGCTTTGGGCAAGTCTTTCAAGATATATTTCTTGACTTTGCTGGGCATTTTTATGGAATTGATGTTGTCATTTCACAGGGTTTCCCTTTAGTTTAAATCAACTCAGTATTCTGTTCCAGTTGTGAAATGTCCATCTTGACTCAAGTCTCTCATAAGGCATTTGGAAACATTTTCACTGAACTGAGATAAACTGCTACATCTGATGTAGAAACTGGCAATTTATCTTTGATATAAGTAGCTTTATGTCATCAACACTCTGAGACGCACAATTGTAGACAGAAGCAAAAACCAGGTTTTTTTATATAACTGTGTGGAATTTTCATTTCCTCAAAATTGCTCTTAAAAGTTTCAGAAGAATCCTGTTTCCTTCATTAACTCAATAGCTCTCCTTTCCCAGATAACTATATCACTTTTAGTGCGAATACTTGAATGTTAGATTGATGTGGGGCCGGCAGCTGAAAGTCTATCACTGACTTTAATGGGAATTGATTAGATCCTGCTGGCACTTCTGCAAGTGAAATTCAATTGCTTGAATGTGTGCAGAAAATTATCATAAACATGATGCAAGTGTAGCAGAAAGGTGTTCATTTTTTAGTCTGAATCAATGTTTGTGGAAATAAACATACTATACTTGCTGCATCCTGGAAAGGATAAGGGAGGTAGCAGTTACTTAATAAGCCACTTAGAAAATTTTTAGAGATAGCCCTTTAGTTTACCAAGAAGAGAAATCACTTGACCATTTGGGGAAACTCATTACAATTTGATAGATACTGTAATTTCCTAGGTATTACTGTGTCGAAGGACAATGCATTGTCCTCTTTCTCCATTGACTGTTATTGTGCTTATTGGATCAGGCTCAAAACTTATATATCTATACTGGCATGGAATTCTCTTGGAGTTTGGTGCCTAGCCACAGGAGAATGATAGCTTTTGGACTGCATGGATACTTTGAGATCAATTATCTTAATTTGTTCTGCTGGCAGTTAAACTAATAAGAGCTTTTAATTTTTTATTTCATATATTCCATGTCATATGGCACACTTTTCTGACTAACATTGCCATTTGAGGCACTTCTAGGATGACTGAAAGATAATTCAGCTTGTCTTATTTTTAAATAAAATATATGTTCCTTTCTACAAGATAGTACATCAGTGTAAATAACAAGGTAGCATGGCATGACTCATAGTCCTCAGGATTCATTACTTGGATCCATTTGTGTACTTTGAAATTGTAGTGTAATTTCTGAAATGCTTATTTTTTTAGCCTTATGTTTAAACAAAAAGATCTTCTATCATCCAAATTAAAGAGATCATATGAAAAGAAAGGATAAAACTTAGCACTATCAGATCAAAAGACCAGAACTTTCAGCCCTTCCCACAGTCCTCAGAATTGTTTTGTCTGAGTAAGATTTAAGAAAAGAACGTCTTAGCTTTCCTCTGAGCTATTACCAGTACAAATAGTTGATCTCCAGAGCCTGGGTTTGCATCCCATATTTTTTTTCTCCATAACATCTTGGCAGTATATTTTTCCCTATTATTTGTTTTTATCACAGGAGACATTGCTTATCTTACTCATACCTGCCATTTGCCAATTACAATAGAAATGAGATACCCTTTGCTAGCAGTACTGGCGAGCCACATTGATGCCTGATCTGTGGTTTTCCTTTGCTTTGAGGTCTAATGTTCAGCACAGTAGTAGTAGACTTCTTTTTTTCATGCCTGGTGAAGTCTGAAAAACAAGTGGAACATGTGAGTGATACATCCTAGGAGCTAACATTTATTCCTCATTTACTGAGGCTATATTGCTGGCTTGAGTAAAGTCAAATGGGGCCTTTGCCTCTGACTTGGGTGAAACTAAGGTTTTCTTCTCTAGGTTGCAAATAGGTATGATACCATCCTATCTTTGTCTTATATTTGCCAAGAGTGAGAATTTTGTTGTGTTCTGCTGCAAAGGGGGTTCACGCTTGGTGATCTCTGTCAATCTATTACTTTTGTTCTTTCTTGCTGTTATTTATTGTTATCCAAAAGGGTGTTTGTTTATGTGTAATTACAAAATAAAAAGAACACTGAAATAGTGGAAATACTGCATGTTTAGGTTTACTATCACAGGTATTCTTTTAAGAGAAAGTGAGTTATTACAAGTCTAGGAAATGCAGAGTTATTAGTGTAGTGTCTTTAAGAATAAATAAATTAATTTATTTTCTGGCTTGATGGCTTGAACTCATAAAACCTTGACTTCCCAACGCAAGCTCTACAAGTAACCTCTACATCTACTGTTTAAACTGTTATGCATGACTATTTTGAGATAGGTATATATTTTGCTGCAAACAATAACCTGGAGTCAGCATGCATCCAAATTTCTATTGAAGGATAATGAATAAGCTGTTAACTAATTTAGTCTAATTGTAGCTTGGTTGTGCTAAAACATAAAACTAACAATTCATCTTTTGCCCTGAGTCTTTTAAATTACACTTTCACCCCTGCTGAGCAAGTGTCTAATTAAAAGCTTTTAGCTTTTCACTGTGCATGCTTCTAAGTGAAGTTGTTCAGTTTATCAGGACTCACTTATCACTTGATTTAAATAGAAAAAAAAGGAAAACTAGAGAAAAGCATATTTTTACATGCTTTTTTTGCCACTTGCCTTGAAAATTGTTCTGTTAATTTGATTATTAGGCAAACCCCATGAAAATCAGACATGCAGAAATAATTCCTTATATCATCAGTGGCTTTCTTCATGATTTAAAATGAGAAATGAAAATATAAACACTGAATTTTCAAAAAATTGACTTGCAAAAGAGTAAGTAAGAGTTCTGTGTCTTCTAGAAGAGTTGAGAATGAGTAGATTTGATTTTGGATTTTTTTTTCTTTTAACTTTGTTTGCCTGTTTTAAAGATTTTTGGGGTGTATGTGTTTGTAATTGTGCAAGGCTTTTTTGTTTATTTGCTTGATTTTTTGTTTTCATGTGTGACTGTTGTGAAACATTGGTAAAGATGAAGGCTGAAAGATGATACAGAACTTCTTAAACAGCCTGCAACCTAAGAAAGCCCTATCTACAAATATAATTAAACATTTAGACAAGACCTGTCTAAATGCTGCTGATGTCCTCAGCCTTCCTGTGTGGTCTTCAGCTTCACTCCCTTGGTAAGTTCGGAAAAACTGTGGCAGGGATTAAGATACTGGGTAGCCTTTCCTGCTGCTCAGAAAAGTGGTGTTCCTTGTCACAAGTAAGCAATTTTTTTTTTTTTTATAATTTTAAGCCACCTGCCAACACCTAAATGTCTGAAGAGATCTTCTTTTTTAGTGCTTTAATTGTCATTTGACAGCACATGAACTTACAGGTGAGTACTGGCAAGACTGAAGACAGGTGTTTTCCAAGGGTAAATGCATTTGGCAGGGAATTCAAGAACAGTTTGCAACAAACCCAGCTGGTCATGCTGTACTTAAAGTAAATGAGCCTTAGAGTGGTCAATTCAAATAATATGAGGAGCCAAGTACAATTCTGCTTCAAGTGCACTGCCACACTTTTGTCTTGGAGGGACAAGGGGAAAATGAACGTGAGGGTAGAGCTGAGAGGAGAAAGGGACATTGAATCTCAGAACCCACAGTATGGAAATGACTGTGGCCTGGGTTTCAGACTGCAAGAGTACATCTCTAATTATATCCCTATGCTAATAAACAGTGATAGGGAACAGAACTGAGAGCTGGCATGTTATTGTCCATAGTGTTAAATTTTTATCAGGCTCCTTGGTTTGCACTTGACCTGGGTCAACTAGTGTTCATCCAAACAATTCCTAGCACTGATCTGGAAGCTAACATTGTGAAAAACTACTTGGATGGACAATCCTATTTTGAAGCTAAGATAATTTAATCATATGGATATAGGTTGTTCTGGGGCAATTTTCCTCATGTAATTTTATGGGCCCAGATACTATGTATATTAGTCCTGTAGGAACAGCTCAAGAGACCAAATGGAAGCTGACTCAGAGCTTCAAACTGGAATTTTCAGCCTTGGCATATCATACAGTAAGTGCAATTTTACATATGCTTCTACAGTATAAATATACACATTTGGGCTAATCATGCTAGACTTTCTTTTAGTCAAATGCAGGAACGTTGGAATGGCTCAGATGATGTACCCTGTTTTAGATAACTTAAATTACTAACTACCAATCTCCAGCTAGTCTCTGGGATGCTCCTGGAAATGATCATGAGATTTCTTGATTTTCTTTTCTTTTGCATCCCTTGTAGTCTAGAGATCATGTCACAGTAAGTGTAAATGAAACAAGGTATGGCGATGTCCAAATGACTGATTGTAGTCTTCCAGCACTCTAGTTATTTGTGATCACACAAACACCTCTCTTTCACTGCAGATTAGCATCCATATCTATCACCCTATCTTCTGATATCTCCCTCTGTGGCTGGCTCTGAGTGGCAAAAAATGTCATATCTCATTCAGCTGTTGAGGGCAGTTCTTTAACAGCTGCCAAGATATCTTGCCTCTCATCTTCTACTGTTTCCTTTGGGGTTTTGGTTTGTCTTCTTCAGCATGTGTTTACCCATCTAGCAACAATCTTCAGCTTCAGTGTGACATGCTGAAGCCTGACACGCTCAGATGTGGACCTGCCTCATCCCTTCTCCACTTTAGCATGTTTCACTGCACTTCTCATGACTTTCCTTTGTGCTGACTGGTGATGACAGCCTCTTCTCTGTCACTTCCCTTCTTCTCTTATATATACTCCCGATTGATTTTGGACACAGGCCAGTGACAGAGTTAAAACCAAAGATGGTTCATAAATCCCTGTGCCTATTTACAGCTATATGTAATTCAGCTTTCCCACTGGGTCAGTGGAACTGGCACTGATATGTTAGCAGGAGGCAACACAGGTTGACTTGCTGTCAAGGCAGTCATGAGGGTGAGTTCACACAGCCTGGAACTGTGAGGAAAACATCTTTTTTATTTGACACTTAAGCAAAGCTAAATTGGAGTGGTAGGGATAACGAAGAGAGAACCCCCGCAAGATGTCATTTTTAGAGCTACTTTCCAAAACAAAAGCATGCTTTAAATCCATGGCTCTGTTATTGTCTGCATTTAGACTCTGCTCTCTCAAAGGTAATTTTACAAGCTGCAATAAAGCACTTCCCAGCATGTAACATTAGTGTTCAAGTGAAGCTGTTACTTTTTATTTTTTCAAGTGGAGTTGAATGATTAGTAAAGGACCAAGAATTTAAATTGCCTCATCTCTAGTAAATGTTAACACAGGCCTCATATGGCTCCCTCTAAAAGTCTGCATTATCTGGCAAGTGAACTGTATGTATACATATAATTATGTAAACACATTCTCCCCAGTGTGATTCATGGCGATTTAGTGCAGTCAGTGAAAGTTTTTTTGATCACTATTCTCATTGTGAGCTGTTTAAACATCCTCCTGTCTAGTTGTGAGTCAAATTCAGTGGCTATATAGAGGTGTTTAATGCTGAGCATGGTAAAAATATTTGCTGCACCACTGGTGGTATGAGCTGGTCACCTTTTGTTTCAGCCCAGTCTTGCACTTTTTTTTCTGACTGTAGCCATGATATCTTCCTTAAGAAAGATTTATTCCTTCATTTCTACCTTTTTTGGCTAAAGGTTCAGAAGAGCTGGCAGTTAAATTGTACTCAGGGGTGCTTTAAACCATATGCTTGGCTCAATGCAGATGACCTTTCATTCTTAACTGTTCAGCAGACAGACAGTATGCTGCAAGTCATGGTCATTGTCATGCTTGTCTTTCTGGAACCTCTATCTCACACCTCTAGACTTTATTCTGCACTAAGTCTATCCATTAAAAAAAAAAAAAAGTCTATCAGCATAAATCTGTCAAAACCCCATGCTAGCTTTGCAGATTTTTGATCATTATCGGTGGAGCTATTAATAATATCCCTGCACTGAGTGAATTGTTGAATGACTCAAAATTTAGTTCTACAAGAGATATGGAAGAGGCAACGTAGTGTCTTTCAAAAGTTGTGTATGAAGAGCTGGACTAAGTTTAGATCTATAGTATGTTCTATGTTCAGGAGTCTACGTGGCTCCTGATATAATCCTGAGAAGTCTGTGGCTTATCACACTCTTGCTACAGATATTCTCTCTACATGGGAGAATATTCTCCATGCATTCATTTGTGAGAGACTCCTCATTGCAGCTGGTAGAGTCAACAGGGAAATGGGCACCACTTTTAGCAAGTCTTTTCTTCCATCTATCCATGTATTTACTTACTTATCCAGCTATGTGAGCATCCGTCTAGGCAAAAGTTTTGCTTTACCTATACTACTGGCAGATGAAGTAGCAAAATCCTCTAGTCTAAATATATTTCAGCTCATTCCCTGATGAAATGGAACATATTGTATGTCAACTTAGTGATACTGCTATAATTGTGTCACAGAGAAGATTGCAGAGATAAAATCTTTCAGACAGTATTAAGGCCATTTTCTAAAATACGGCATATCAATAATATGTCGCTGCATATACCTCAGAATCTCAGCACCTTCTAATTCCTTTATTAAAAAATATACATGAGGAAATGAGGAAGATGCCCATATTTTAACATGGGTAATTTGGAGTTATACCATCTAATATGTCCAGAAAGCACATTTATTTCTCTCTGTAAGTCCAGTGTCCCTGTTAAATTCCTGTATATCTATATGAACAATGATCTTTCCCAAGAGAATGAGCTAATTCTCACAGGCATAAGCAAAATCAGCAACAATTTCAGATGAGGAAAATTGGCATAATAGGAAATGATGCTGACGAATATGTAAACATTGAATAATAATCTAAAAAGTTGAATACAGCTGACATGTTAAGACAAAATATGATTAACTAGCCAACCACTTTACTTTCACATCTAGAAATAATGGATTCAGTTTTTACCAGTGGAACTGCAAATGGTGACTGTGAGAATACTTTTGATTTGTAGTGAATAAAAGAGTTTCAACATAAACTGCTTGTGAAAATGCAGTTATGTCAAACAATTGTACACAAATATGCAGTCTATTTGAAGGAAAACAGTGAGGTCTCTAATCTAGGAGAAAAGCTGGAATATGAAGGAAAGCAAAATAGAAACCTAGTTAGACATTTTCTTTTACAGGGGGGTTGTAATTGTAATCAACTAAAAAATGAAATGGTATTTTTTTTCTGTGTCTTGTTGAATTCAGCTGAAGAACTTGAATTTCCTCCTTTCAATTTATACCCATTACACCTTTTGCTATCACTGCAGCTCCTGATGCAGAGCTCCTCTCTGACTTTCCAGTAGGACCCCCTTGGGTACTGAAAGGTTGCTGTGAGATCTCCATGCAATCTTCTCTTTTCTGGACTGAAAAAAAACAACTTCCTGAGGTGCTCTGAAAGTTTGTTTCTTGAATGAGGTAATAGAAAAAGTCAATACACGGGCATTTGCTTATCCTGAGGTTTTCACCTCAAAAGAAGGCATTAGCTATAAATTGGAGTATACTACTCCTCATAGTAGGGTTTCACTCTCTCACAAAGGCATAGATATTGCCATATATGTGTAAACTAACACTAAGAATACATCTCCTACACTGGCTAGAGATCTGGAATATGCAATAACCTTCTCTCTCCATTTCTGGAACATAGTTATTTGTACTTTTATGGACAATCTCACATTGTAAGGCAACATCTTCTGAACCACAGGTGGTAGAACAGGTGCTCCAAAGGCAAGAAAATTGTAGTCTTGGAGAACACAATGGGAATTTAATTTTGAAAAAGTTACATAATATGAAGGACCCATGTTGAACCATATGGTCCAGCAGCATCCCAGAATCTGTAATGGTTCTATAACTGATTAAGCCCTGGCAGAGGTATGTACTGATTACATCACTGGGCCAGCATCTGGAGGCTGTGAGAAATCCTGGAGGATATTTTCTTGGCCTGTACTTGTCAGTGATTTATTATCCAAAACAAAGATTTGATTGCAAACTGCTGATTGAACTGGCAGAGAGGAAAGCAAGATGGACAAACACATTCAAGCTGGCTGTGACTCACCTGAGGGCACAGTAGCTGCCACTAATCTTGATAGAAACAGCATACATGTGCTTTCCCTTCTAACACCAGTGAAACCACTCTGGAACTCTTATGCTACCATACATTGTGACTTCTGAACTTGGCACCATGTGTGTCCCTTCTACAAAAGCAACAATATGAAGGCTCTGTTCCTTGATTTTATTACAGGTAATTATATTCATCAAGACACAAGAAATACAAGCATACAGTGTGGTGCAGATTTATTTTTAATGTGATACATAATCAACGTGCAAATTAGACTTAGTCTGCTTTGTTGCAAAACATGGCCATCCTAAAAGCAAAATCTAGCCTTCACAGGTAACTTTTGTGAAAATAATGTCATTTATTCCCTGCAATATGTTTGAAATTGTTTGGAGACTATTAATTACATCCCTTACACTTTGCATTTCAGTTCACCTGAAAGATTAAAGTTCTCTTCATCCTCTTAGATAACTGGTAATTAGAAAGAAAAACAGAATATCTCTGCTTATCACCCTTCCACCCCTGCTAAAGAGTGTGTCACTTTAGCCCTCTGCCTCTGAATCAGGATTTTTCAACAGGAAACATGAAAGCTGAATGTCTTCATGTAAACTTATCTGTAGAAAATCTAGAATGACTACTGCCAAAACATTAAAGTGAAGGAGAAATCATTCTATCAAACTAATTCCACTAATTTCCCTTGACAGTAGCATCTAGTGGCCAAAGACTTACATATTTCAAATAGCAAATGAAAGATAATTGTTCACTCTTTATTGAAATATTAATCTTGATATTCTTCTTATTATAACACTTTTGAAAGCAATATCTGAGAGTATAATATCCATATACATTTAATCTTTGTTTTATAAGTTGATAAAATATGAAACTAAAGCATAAAGACATTAAAAATTATCATATTTATTGCAGTTTTTATGAGACATGCTGCCACAAAACACATAAAATCCTCTAGGATAAATCTACATCTGGTGATATCTTGATAACTGTTGAATTTACAATAGTGAAATATTTATGCAGGCTTTTCTTTTAAAGAAATAGCTGAAGTGTAGAGTTCTTTTGTATGAGATGTATTCTGTCATTTGCTGCTGGAAGGGACTGGTGCAGTGCATCAGTGAAAAAGTGAAATATGTGTATGCCTGGAAGAGGGTTAATTTTTAGAAATACCTAAGTCCTACCATTTGTTTTCTATTTCAGTATAGTTTTTGCCATTTGAAGAGACTTGAGTATTTTTACTTGGCCTCGAACACCAAAAATTTTGCCACTCGTACAATGTCAACCATACCTTAAAACATTCACTTTGTCTTTTTTTTTTTTCACCATAAGTGTCTTCTACTGGTTTAGACAGAAGAATATTTTTGACTATACAGCGCAAAGTAAAATTGACAAAGTTTAGGCTCTTGTTGTAAAGATTTCCATTCAGGTCATCTGTTATTTAAATTCTCACTAAAGCCTCAATATTTGCTAGAATTGGTACACAGTCCTGCATCTCAGTGGCTTTTTCCCCAACACAGTCAGTCCAGGGATGGTTAGTTTGTGGCTACTGGGATACATTTGCTCTTGAAATGTAGGAAGGCTGGGCATAACTCTGTCATATGTCCTGCTCTGGAGATATTCTCATGGCAATGAGAAGAATAATTTTGATGTGTCTTTTTGAAAGGACAAAGTCCTGCTGAGAATGGCATTGCAAGGTAATCCAGACACATTATTTTGATTTCCTCTTCTACTTTGTAGTATAGTGATTGGAGTGTCTATGAGCTACTCTTGGAGGGTCCCTCTCCTCAGGCCTCTGAAAAGTATCTTGCAGCTTTTGGTCATAAAATGTTGATGTAGACTTTATGAGCCAAAAATTCTGGCTATCCTATTTTCTTCAGTAATTATGATGATAACTTGAAAATAGAATTTAGGTGTGGATCCAGTAGTAAGACACTACCGTATCAATTGTTCTTAAGTTGTAGAATTAAGTTGCAATTTAACTAATGACAGTGGGTGAATATTGAACTTCCTCAGTACATGATTCTTTTTAGAACAAAACCCCAATGTGCATATGATTTCACTATTTTTCTGGTTAGTTGCAAAGGAATCTTTCTTCTGTAAATGGCAAAAAAGTCCTTATTTCCTTGACTACCAAAATATTCTATGGATCAGAGAGTTCAAACTTGTTTTTGTCCAATGGCTTTTCAAAAAGAATCTCAAATATTCTTCTTAACCTTGTGGGACACAAGAAGGTGGAAAATATTAATGAAATGAATGTTTTTTGTTGATGGGAACAATAGTCAGAAAAGCTGGGTGAGAGCCATATGAAGATTAAATAAAAAAAGGAGAACAGGCTGCTTTAAAGGGTGTCCACTTGGCATGTGATGATCTAAAATATTGTAACTTTGGCTCTTCTCTTGTGAGAGAGACCAGGAAATGAAGCATAATCACTTTCTAGAATATTCACCTTATCTTGACATTAAAGATGCAAACTAATATTCAAGTACAAATTTAAAATGTAGAATGCATATCACTGATGAACTTCTAAGCCTTTGAATTTTGCCAATAACTAATCTCGACAGAGCTATTATAAAGAGGGGAACCATACCAGATTTGTTTACACAGTTCAGTTTTGATCTACTGACTTTGAATGTAATTATAATTTTAGAATTAATATCTTGTCACTATGTATACAACTCTCACACTCTTGCTTTCTTTTGTGTAATGAACACAGTGTACTTAAAAGCTTTTCTTTTACATGGAAATCCAAAGGGACCTACTGCTTGCTCTTTTCTAGTAATTTTAATTATTTATCAATTGAACTTACATAATTACTATCCCTATCTATTCACAATATAATATATTGAACACTATCCAGCCAGTCAGGTTTTCCACTGTGGTTTCTATATCCTTATTAGATTGAACACTGAATAACAAACCCACACTGACCTATGCATACAGTGCTCTTAAACTAGCTACTCATTTTCCTAGTTTACATAGAATCACAGTTGGAACCCATTATGAAAAGAGAATACTTTGCACCAAATATGCATACTGCATCTGTTTCAGGTTTTTTGGTTTGTGGATTTTTTTTTTTATTGAGAAGAAATTTAATCAGCTATTTTACTCTAGTCATACTAAAGGCTCTATGAAATTTATTTTTACAAAAACTGATTCTCACCTACAGGTGGAATATGCCTGTAGAAGTTAAAAAATTGAAGGCTTTAAGAATTTTGGTAAATATGTCAAGAATGAATTCAGGATCTATCACACTTTGAAAGAATGTTGGTCATGTACTAATTTCTTCTCAGAGGATTGGAGGGAAAAACCCCACATCTTAGGCCAACCACCCACACTCAGAATGATATTGGACATTCATTGAAATTAATTAGTGTTTGCTTCAAAATTGTTTAAAGCCAAAGGTTTTTGTCTTGCTTTTAGTGTATGATGTCTTGTCCTCTCAATTTTATTTTCCTAGTAGCAATGAAAGAGTAGGAAGATAGCCATGCACAGCTGCTACTTTCTCTTACTGTAGCATGCATACATGCTTTTAAGCCTGAAAGCACAAGTTTGCAGCCTGCTCTCTGAATAGCTACTTGTCTGCTAGTCCTTCTTCCCACAGCTATTGAGAATATCCTGCCTTCTGTATTTCCTTTTGATTTATTTTGCTAATTTTTGTTCTGTGTTTTTCAATACAGACTGGACTATAAGTATTGATTCAATGTCTATTATCTATCTCCTCTCATTTTATTTTCAATTATGTTTCAAAAAATCCAGCCAAGAAGTAGAACACATATCAAGGATCAGAAGATACCCTTAAATGTCTTTAGTGATAGTTCCTTCAAAACACTGTAGAAGTTTTGATTAATTTGACTCTGTGTCTGGCTTTATATTTGGCTTAATATTTGATATTCAGGGTCCTGAGTAAGGTGCAAAAGCTCTGCAACCCCTTTCCTCCCTCTTCCTGGGATTCAACTGTCTGTGTTTAAGGTCAGCTTTGATAAGGCAGAGCTGTATGGTCTCACACATGACTGCTGGGGGAAAGGCTGTGAGAATGCACTTTGAGGGGCCTCATGCCCTTGGCTTGGAGGCTACATTAGGCCCTGGTCTTTGACATTCATTATCAAGAGGATTTGTGATTCTTCCTATCTAAGGAATTCTAAATTTTCAAGTGAAACCGATTTGTATGACCTCATCTGGTTTGTTGATTGTATTTTCCTTCTTCATTTTTATCTGTCTTCCTACTTTTTCTCTTAAATTTTATTTCATCTGTATTGTAATTTCATAAACTGAATTTGTATCTTTCTCCAGAACAGAAATTCCAGCTTGCCTTCTTTTTATCCTGCTTTTGTTTTTGTTTTCTCTTTTTTGTCTCATATTCATAGGGTAATTCAATTCAATTTTTTCGTGACTCCTTAATATATTGAAGACTTAGCTGATACTTTCTATATTCTTACCTCATCTATGTTCATTTAACTGATTTGAGGATAGAATATGAATGTAGATCTGCACCTGTTTCTGCGCTCTTGTGGTTTGACATCACATTTCAATCTCTAAACTACTTTATGACAATATTTAGAAGTGCAGGTCCTGAGATTTTAACTTGCTAATGATTTACCTTCCGTTTTAGTCTCGAAGTCCATCTGAAGCTTACTGGAAAAGCTTTTTATGTGCATATTTATCAGGGATTCCTCAGCTTCTCCAAACTTATTTACTACTATTATAGAGAAATTGCAAGAGTTCTTTAGCCAGCCTTATATACCACAGCAATGAAACATTTCTATCCTTGTACAGAGATTGTTTCATAACATATTTTTAGATGTTCAAGAATTTTAGTTGTAAAAAAGTTAGAAAAAATAAACAGAGTAGCTGTGAGCATAAACATTCTAGGATTCAGCTGTTTGTGTCATCCATTCAAATTTTCTTTGGTCAGAATACTCGTGAATTATGCTCTATTTCCTACCAAGTCCTCATAGTTTCATGGAACACATACCCAGTTATTCAGTATAGATTCTGAGTTGCTTGGGAAATTCCACAGCAAAATGTTTTTGAAATATATATATATATATATGCATAAAAATCATCAGTGCTCAGATACTACTGCAGGATCAGGATGGAGACTGCAGCAATTCAGTCTAATAAGAATTCTGGATTATGAGTGGCATTGCCACAGAGTAGTTACCCTGGTATCTCTGAAGTTCTAAGGCTCATTTTAAAGGGGGGGGGAAGAAAGCACTATGAAATCGTGGAGCAATTGCTTCAACCTGAACATGATCTTGTCACTTTTTCTTTGAACGTGAGAATCCATCTTCAAAAAGTCTTTGTCAGTTCTAAAACACCATCAAAGCAATCCTAAGCAATAGTGCAAACACAAATAGCTGATGAGACCTTTCATTGTTAAGGCTTTAATGCACATAAAGAGAAAGAACTCCAACAGGGTAATTATTTCAGTCAAGCAAATTCGCTTTGTATCAGATATAGATAGCTTGTGTAGATACACTCAAGTGTCTGTAAAAAAAGTTATCTGGTTTCAACACAGTCCTTTGCACTATAATCCTCAAACATTACTGGGTTTAAGATTATTTATCTTGTAAAGCTAAATTTAACAGAAATTTCAGCCAAAGCCTATTTAACTGTTTGCATCCATAAGGCTATTGTAGCTGTTATTTCTGTAATCAAGAAAACAAATGTCATTAACAATTCCCAAGCACCCTTGCAAGCGGCAAATTCTAAAGAAAGCAAAATCTGGAACTCACTGTAGTATCAAGAGTGATGCCCATACTTTTCCCATGGGGTTTGTTGGCTAATTTCTCATTAAACACATCTGTTAATTACCTAAATAGTTTGTCAATGACCTAAGATAGTGTGGTGCTGCTCTCTTCTAACTGCATGTTAGTAAATATAAAATAAGAATAATCCTGTACTGGTAGAAAGATTGACAACAAAAGTTTTCTTCTATCCTTATGACCTCTGAATATATTTTTGTTAAACTGCTGCTGTAATCTTAACAAAAGCAGTTGCTTCTCTGAGATTCCAGGGTGTTTGGTTTTTTTTTTTTTTTTCTTTTTATCTAGTATAATATATCATGCAACTATGCTTCACAGTGTGATCATCTAATAGTAGAATCCTCCTGAAAACAAAATTACTCTGGTTGAAATCATGCTTTAAACATTTTAGATGCAACCTGGATTGGCCATTCAGTTTGCTCATTATATTGTTAGTATTGATTGAATGAACAAAGGAAAAGGAAAGCTCTTGGTCTGCAATCTGTATTTTGATAATTGATAGCTTGTTTTCTTTCAAATTGTTTCTTCCAAATATGATGCAACAATTCAAAAACATGTTGTGATACTAGCAGGGAAGCATTAAATCCATTGTTCCTTTAAAAGGCTCAAGGTTAGGTCTAGAATAAATAGTTCACTGTAACGCAGTCAGCAAGATCTATGCAACTGCATGAGATAAATATTTGGTCCCAAGAATTAAATAAAATAAAATGAAAGTTACACAAAATGCCCTTACCTGAACAAATTAATGCATTTACATTGAATATGTGAATGTCTTTCAAGAGTCTTTTAACTGAGGGAAGAACTAGAGGCTCAAAACTAAAACTAAAATAAAAGTCAAATATTTCATGGAACAAAGTTGCTATTCCCATTTAATATTCTACTGTTTTAGCTGAATTGAGTTTGTCTCTTAAAGTTTCAGACTTGGGGAAAGAGAACCCTTTCCTTTCTGAAGCAGTCTAAATGCAGCAAGAATCTATAATTTATAATTAATAAAATAATGATAATTTTTAATTTATATTTTTATAGTAATTTTGTGGGAGAGTTTGTAGTAGTCTGCTGTCTTCAAATCAGGTCTAAACTTTCCTAGGTATGTTCTAGATCTTCCTGACCATGACTTTAGTTCGTGCAAAATTTTACTATAAGATTATTTTTTGTCTTACTGAGGTTGTTTCCCAGTTTATTGTGTTCCAGAATTTCAATCTAAGTATAATTTCCAGCGCAAAAACAAGATAAGATGTGTTTTATGTGAAATTCACTTTCTTTATTCTCTTCACCTAACTACCCACTCTTTCAGATGTGGAACATATTCTAAGTAGATCAGAATGAGGAAGTTTTATGCTAAATTTAATGAAATGCCATATTCAGACACCCAGTGTGTTTATGTCACAGCACCAAATGAGTGCTCTTGCCAGCAAATAGGCAGGGAATTCAGCATGGAGTTCCACCTTAGGCTAGCTAACCATTCTTTCAGTAAAAGTCAAGGTGAAAGTTTAAATAATTTAGGATTTTGTCCTCCATTACATATGATATTATCTTACTGTCACAATTAGGAATGCTGAAATTCAATTTGTGCATGTGTAAGGATCTTAGCACTGCATGTGCTCTGGGCATCCCTGGCATAGGTGCACACTCCTTTTCTTTGCATTTTAAATTTTCAAGACATTTTAAAAAGGTTAGCATGTTTTTCTCAGACATTTTGGAACATTAATTTTGAGAAAATTCTTCTATGATGAATAGATATTTTGTGTAGTTAAATAGCAGTTAATAAAGAAATGGGATACATTTGTGCAAGTGTGGGTAAATTATATGCTGGTTTAATAACTTTCAGGGTTGTATATTTTACTGTTTTGTACAAGCACTTCTGCTTATAAAATAGAGCTAAAGAACTTTGTAAATCCCTGTAAAGAAAACAAAGAATAGAGACAGATGGTCTATAATATAGAAGTGAATTTTTCTGATGACACTCATATGAAAAGCAGTATTTTCTGTGCTCTGTTCCATGATACAATTTGGAATTTAATTCCTATATTACACTGTCCTTTTAAAGATATGAAGGAAGTATAGATATACTCTCTTAAACACTTAGACATTTATTTGCATTTACACATATACATTGTAATCACATACATTTATTTAAATATAAAAAAAGGCAAGAAACCCTTTCTTTTGGTACATGATTTATATTTTAATTTTAAAACATCCAAGCTACTTAATAATCAAAAAAGCAGAAATGTTTATTGCACTCAGTCTTTACTTGAAGACCTATTTTCAGTTGTCTCATCACAGAGTAGTTGAGTAAATGGGTCAGATCCATCTGTTTGTAAGAAAGCTTGCTCTTTGTGACTGACTTTCAAGGAGTCTAGACAGCTATTTTGGATGCTGATGTCTAAATTTGGACAGAGAAATCCTTTCCAGAAGTTTAGTTCAAACTGGTTTACAGAAGCTTCACCACTATGAGAGAGTGAGACTGTTTTTCCTCTGCACTTTGAAACAAAGCTGTGATGGTCATTGTAGCAGTGATGTGCCTGGTATTGTCACTGTGAAAATCTCTTAACTATGACAAAATAATAAAGCTTTGAAGTACAGGAATATATTTAGACATTGGCAGTTAAAGTATCTGAAGATGGCTACACTAACAAGCCTTTTAACAGAAAATAGACCATGTAAATGGAATTTATACCACTTATCTTTGGATATTTAGAACTTAAACCTTCACATTTGTGGTTGGTGTTTTATGTTCCAGTCAGGTGTGTTTCAACTGGGTATCTTGTGTTTCATTGACTAAAAAAGACATGGTTTGACCAAACTTTAAAATCTACACATAATAATTATTATTAAAAGAAAAAGTGAAAGGAAGAGGAAATCTCCAGAAGACAGTATTCTTCTAGATTTTAATGTCTTGAATATCTTTCACTTACTTCAGCAATTCTGACATATTTTGTAACTAAAACGGGACTTTGAGAAAGGTAATGATTAAAAAAAATGTGACGCATATAAACCCGGAACACTTGGTACCTTCATACACACAATTTTTGCACACACAGTAAGGAAACTTTGTTAAAAATCGGGCTCCTTGTTTCAAGGCAAATCTAGATACATCAATGACTAGAAGTTATGATAGAATCTGACAAATAGTTGAAACATTCCTAAACTGATTCAACACCTTAGTCCCTTACTTCCTCCCTGTCTTGTAAAGTTTTTATTTTCATGCCTATGTTTTGAGCCTTCCTGTTTCCTTCAACAAACTTTGTATTAGGTCATCAAAACATAAATTCCTTCCTCCAAAGTAAGCCTAGCTTCATATCAATTTTAAAAGCTCATTTCTAATTTAGAAATAGGGCTCAATTAAGAGAAGTTATCAGTACTGTACAAATGTATCAGCATTTCATATTTCTATGAAATGTAATAATATTCTTTTGAAGTCTTTCCTGATTTAACTCCACTAAAACATACTAGCACGATTCAGCTGTAAGACCTTTTATGACCAAACACTTCAGGAGACTGACCTTCAGTGTTTATAAGAAAAATGCTTGATGTTTTATGGGTTGCCTGTTTCTGTTTCACTGTGTTTGTATGCCAGCAGGGAAAAATTAAAGCAAAGAATTTACTAAAATCATCATTGTGGCTAAGGAGCTGCATCTTAGCCTTTTGAATGAAATGCTATAAATATTACTAAATGTTCCATCCATGTAGCAATCTTCATTATACAAGGTCACTGGTCAAGCATGATGCAGTCAGATCAGTGGACCAACAAAGGTTTCTTCAGAAATGCAACAGATGAGATGGATAGAAGAAAGATTCCTCAAAGACAGGTGAAGTCTTCAGCTATTTAGTCACAGAGGTCAAAAGAGATAGGTTGCCAATACTTATGCCAAAAGGCATGTAGATGTGGCACTTAGGGACATGGTTTAGTGGAGGACTTGGCAGTGTTGAGTTAATGGTTAGACTCAATGATCTTGTAGGTCTTTTCAAACCTAAATGATTCTATGATCATTGATATAAGGAATTTTTTCCTTGTTTCAAATTCCTGGCATTTATTCTCTCTCCCAGTCTGAAAGGGGTTGAGGATTCATCGAGTATATAGAATATTAGAATCTCAACAAGAATGCAAATCAGGAAAAAAAAAAGGTGGGTGCATATTTTTAAAATATTAATAAGTTTAATGAAAAATGTCTCCCCCTAAACTCTCAGCTGCATTGGGACTGTGAGTGAAATTTCTTAATTTCTAGATGGCATTTATTTTCAAACAAACATATCAAAATTTCACAGCTATCATTATGGAAAATTGGTGACTTTTATTCATCTGTCTTTCAGTGATGACCCAGCCCCAGATGTGTTAGCAAAATTTATTACTTATTCCTTATTACTATCTCACAGAATAAGAGAAAAACCTCCATTTAATCAAACTGTTTCTGGACTAATATATTAGCTGTTTATCTCATGAGATTTAGGGATAAATTTGAAAGAAGACACGGAATTAGTTTAGAGTGGATTTATTTCTTTTCCCTTAGGAAAATTTATTCACAATCAGCATCTTTAGCATTTAAAAGCCAAGGAGTGAGATATTAAGTGCCAAATGCATACTTACAGAAAGAGGGACACACCTGAACAATCAAATGTGGGACAGGAAAAGTAAGAGAAACATAATCTGGAAAAAAAAATTGGAAAAAAAATTCAGCTTTTGCTTCCTAAGTTCGTGGACTTTTGGCCATTGAAGTGAAATAACACCATGTCTCTATGCCAAAGTGAAGACAGTTAAGTTATGCTGACTGAAATTATATGTTTGTAAGTTCTGGGTCATAATGCTCTGATTAAATGAAGAACAAAACCAAATTATTCTAGTTTAATGATTATGCATATGATAAAAACCTGTTTCCTTTAATGACTAAGATAAGTAATTTGAGGGAGTTTCAGAGTCCAATGAGGGATCATGAATAGCATCAATCAAGACTTTTACTGTTGCAGCAGACCTCTCATTAGGGGTAGAAATGAGCCAGGACACAGACTTTTGTTTAACAACATTAAAAGGGTCCTGGTTTACTCTTCTTTATGGATTAAACATCCTGACTCTGTTTCAACAAGCTCCTACTGTAGGGTCCAACTGCAGACTCTGACTGCTGGCTATTTCCTGCTGGACTGTGACTGCAAGTATTGGTCTGTGACTGCAAGTATTGGTCTGCAGACTGAACACAGGTTTCACCTGGCTCAGCTATGACTGCAGGTTCCAGCAGCAGCCTCTGACTCCATCAAACCCAGACCGACCTCACAGCTGATCTTTTACTGCAGCAGCTCTCTTCCTTGTTTCATTCTTCTTTGTGTCCCTCTGCATCATTCCTTCTTCCTCAGGGCTCCCATACCTCCTCAAGATCCTCTTTCTCCAATATCCCCCTATCCAGCCAACCCACCCCTTTTATCACAGTTATCTTTATTAGTCATTGCTGCAACCCATTAAGGGCAAGGCAGTTCCTCTTCTTTGGTAATTAGTACAACTGTGATTTATCAGGGGCAAGTCATTTTGTGCATGCCATTTCTTCTTCTACACCTACATTTTGCTATCTTTTCTGCTTTGGGAAGACTGTACTGCTGTATAATTGGTACTATTTTTCTGATTTTTCAATTGCATAGAGCTACCACATAGAGCTATACTCTGATAGAAATCCCTAGAAATTAGTTGGGATCGCTTTGCGAGCCTTTGGTATTTTAGGACGCCTTTTAAGTCATGAAGCTGCTTCTCACATCAGTGTGATTGAATTAGTAAGAAGGGATGAATACCCTCAAGCCTATGTGTGAATGTCCCAGTACTTCCCTGGAGGGAATTTTCGCACCTGAGCCAGTTATGGCCCATCAAAAGGAATGAATGATACCTTCCCCGGTAGGTGTTTTACGACTGAGCCGGTTGTATGAGAGAGGATATTAGCATTCAGTGGCATTTAGAGGCTTGAAAGTATTTTTAGGTTCTAAATGGCTTCAACTGGAAATACTTCAAATTCTTATTTTCTTGTAGACATCTATTTATGGCTTTCCTAAAATAAAAAGTTAGGGGAAAACTAATTAAATTTTGAAATATCTATTTCCCAAACTGGCAGTTAACAATGAAACAGCGGATAATACTGCCTTCAAGGTCTGTTACAAAGAGTAAATAGCACCAATGTCAGTTGTTTTGTTTTGTTGGGGTTTTTTTTGTAAGAGACAGGGCAGGTCTTCATATTAATTACAGATATGTGGGTTTCAAATATCATCTAAATGATTCAATCAAAGTTTGTTCTGCTCCTTTGGGTGTTATAAACCAAATGCTTAGACTGTTCAAAGACACCTTTTTACCATAAGAAATTATTGATTCCATTCTTTTGCCTGTGAGACCTGTGGTAAAATCTGCTGTTCAAAGTTCTGAACTTTATTTAATCATCTGACTTACAGTGCTATCTACTGTAAAATGTAGGGATTTACATGAAAATTTTCTTGTCATTTGTGGAAATGTTCCCAACTCTGGTTGAAAGTGGAAAACTCAGATTTACTGTATTTGTCAGTATGTGTTCCAGCTATTTAAATTGCAGTGACATGTATAAGAAATTATTGTTAATAAGAGCTAGCTTTCACTTCATTTTGGTTTTTTTGGTGCTTTGTCTCAATTCCCCCTTCAGTGATTTTTAGAATTGTCCCTGTCCCCTTTTTTTGTCGTTGTTTGTTTTCCAGTTGTAAAAGACTTGTTAATAAAACATGAAAGATGAGAGTATCATTAATGCTTGCTCTCCCTTCTTGGATTCATGTCAAGTCTTAAAGAAGAAACAAAACCAGCTAAGCATTTGACTTCAAATTAAGTCTTGATACGATATGCTTGTCTCCTCCTCCTTGCTGTTCATTATAAATTCATCCCATAGATATAAACATTTGCATTTGATTTAGATATTCTTCCTGAAGGACTTCTAAAAGGGAATGCTGTCTTTAGAAAAGGATATGTATCTCTGCTCTTTTGTATAAAAAGACATTAGAGTAATGCCTGTTACCTATTAGGAGAAAAAAAAAATAAACATTTAAGGTGGAGGGACACGGTTCTTTTTTGTTTTGTTTTTGTTTTGTTTTGTTGGGTTTTTTTTTTTTGGTAGGAAATCTAGGAAGTTGGAAGGTTTCTCAGCTTCTCTTTAGACAGGACATTTGACTTACTGGACAGTTATGTCTGATCCTCTGTGTTTTCAAGATGTCAATGCTCATCATTTATAGACATAGAAATGCATCAAGTTAGAAATGCTAATTCTACAGATTGCAGAATGAAAGTTTGAAATGTTTTCATATAGGTGTTCTGCATCCAAACTCCCCAAACCAAACTCCCCAAGGATAGCTTGTGTGGCTCTTAATATTTTCAGAAGAGTTTTACTTCTGACAGCTGTCTCAACAGCTTCTAGTGTCTTGTTGTAGATTTCAAGTAGTTTCAGTAAGTTTAGAATATTTTATTTCCCGTCTAATACTGTTAAGTTCCTCCCTTCCTCCCAGCTAGGGAACTGTCAATTTTGGAACAGCTTTTTGGTTTCTCTTATCCTTCCTAATTTTCAGTTTCAGGTCCAGGTTCTGCTATTTACAGCACTGATTTCATGCTCTCCTGCTTGTCCTGAATTTTTCCTCAGAATAATATGTGCAACCACCTTTTTTTTTTTCTGTCAGTGACTTTAAAATTCTGGTTTCAGCAATCTCAAATAATGAGAAAGAAGTCCTTCTTTGTCTCTTTCACTTCTAGGAGATTTTCCTGAACAAAGTATTTCAAACAGATCTTGTAATTAAGCCATAAAGATTATTTTTGTGGCTGTCCAAACATGAAGCATTAAGCAGTTCTCATCTCTGAAGTGTGATCTTAATTTCTTAGCTTTCATATACGTACTAGCACACTCTCTAGAGAAGGGGGTCCTTGCATGGCGTGAAATGGCTTCTCTAAGTCCGATCCTAATTTGACAAGGTATTTGACTAAATATTCAAATTTGAATAAATATTCAAATTATGATGACTACTGTTCAATGATTAAGCTGTTTTCCCAGAAGCTAAGACTTTTGTTCCCAGCAAATGAATGTTAACAAAGAAATTAAGGAACACAAAGTTCTTAAAAATGCTTAAAATGTAAAAAGTATTGTATGAGTGAGCCAACCATGGGAGGTGTCCCACTAGACCTGCTATTTGTGAAGAGAGTAGGACTGGTGTCTGATGTGGCAGAGATTGTCTTGGGCATAGCAATCACAAATTATGAAGTTTTTGATACTTAAAGAAGTAAACAGGTCAAGAACTGCTATCTTGACCTTTGGAGGGCAGACTTTGGCCTCTTTAGAAGACTGGTTGTAAGAGTTCCTTGGAAGGCAGTTCTGAAGGACAAAGGAGTACAGGAAGACTGGATAGGCTTTAAGAAGGAAATCCTAAAGAAACAGGAGCAGGCCAGCCACATGGGCCAAAAGATGAGTTTTTGAAGAAAAAGACCAGCCTGGCTGAACAGAGAGCTTTGGCTGGTAGTAAAGGGGAAAAAAGTGTAATGCCTTCGGAGAAAGGGGCAGATCACTCAGAACTACAAAGATGTTGTGAGGTTATGCAGGAGGAAAATTAGAAGGGCCAAAGCCCATCTAGAATCTAATCTGTCTACTACTGTAAAAGACAACAAAAATGTTTTTTTCAAGTACATCATTAGCAGAAAGAAGGCTAACGAGAATCTCCATCCTTTCCTAGATGCAAAGGGGTAAAGGATAAAGAAAAGACTAAGGTCTTTTTTTGTCTCAGTCTTTGATAGAGTAACCAGTTGCTCCCTGAGTACCCAGCCTCCTGGGCTGGAGGTTACTGATGAAGAGAAGAATGAATGCCATAAACCAGGATGACATGGTTAGCAACCTGCTGTGCCACTTAAACATGAACAAATTTACAGAGCCAGTTGTCATCCACCTGAGGGTACTGATGGAACTTATGGAAGAGCTCACCAAGATACTCCATCATTTACCAGAAGTCCTGGCTGACCAAGGACGTCCCAGTTGATTAGAAGTTAACAAATGTGGTGGCCATGTACAAGAAGAGTCAAAAGGAGGATCCAGGGAACTACAGGCCTGTCAATCTTACCTTGGTAAGATTTACCAAGGAAAATCATGAAGCAGATGATTTTGAGGGCCATCATGAGACACAAGAAGGACAACCAAGAGATCTGGGCCAGCCAGCACTGGTTTAAGAAAGGCAGATCCTGCCTGACTAACTTGGTTTCCTTCTCCAACAAGGTGACAAGCTTAAGGATCAGGAAAGGCCATGAATTTTGGTATGGTTTCCCACACCATTCTCCTGGAGAAACTGGCTGCTCATTATGTGGACAGATGCATTCTTCATTGGGTGAAAGCTGTCTCAATGGCTGGCTCAGAGCGTGGTGGTGAATGGAGTTATATCCAGCTGAAGGACAGTTACAAGTGATGTTCCATAAAGGCCCCCATTAGTGCCAGTCTTGTTTAATGCCTTTGTCAATGGATGAGAGGATTGAGAGCACCCTTAGTAAGTTTGTAGATGACAATAAATTGGGAGTGTTGATCTGATAGATGATAAGAAAGCTGGATCAATGGGCTAAGGCAAATTGTAAGAGGTTCAACAAGAAGTGCCAGATTCTACATTTCAGTCACAACCCCATATAGGGGTAAAGACTTGGGGCAGAGAAAGTCTTGGCTGGAAAGTGACCCAGAGGAAAAGAACCTGGAGATGTTGGTTGACAGTTGGATGACTGACAACCAGCAGTGTGCCTAGGTGGCCAAGAAGGCCAGTGGCATCGTGGCTTGTATAGGAGATAGTGTGGCTAGCAGGAGGGGGACAGTGATTGGCCACCTGTACTAGTTACTGGTGTGGCTGCCCCTTGAAACCTGTGTTCAGTTTTGGGCCCCTTACTACAGGAAGGTCATTGAGGTGCCAGAGCAGGTCTAGAGAAGGGCAATGGAGCTGGTGAAGGTTTTGGAGCACAAGTCTCAAGAAGAGTAGTTGAGGGACCTGGGTTTGTTTAGCCTGGGTGAAAGGAGGCTCAAGGGGAGACCTTATTGGTCTCTACCTGACAGGAGGTTGTAGTGAGGGGGGTGTCAGTCGCTTCTCCCAGGTAACACATGACAGGACAAGAGGAAATGGCCTCAAGTTGCACTAGGGGAGGTTTAGATTAGATACTAGGAAAAAAGTCTACACTGATGGGATGTTCAGGCATTGGAACAGACTACCCATGGAAGTGGTGGAATTGCCATCCCTAAAAGTTTTCAAAAGGCATGTGGATGTGGTACATGTTTTTGTCGTGAGCATGGCCATCATAGATTAACGGTTGGACTTGATGATCTTACAAGTCTTTTAGAACCTAAAAAATTTTGTGATTCTATAAAAAAGAGGTAGAAAGACTTAATAAAGGTGTTTATTTTTACATATTTTTGTGACCCAATTACTTCACTTTTGGTTATCATTGCTAAAGTAGGTCATTATTCTATTTTATAATATAATGCCATGGTATGTGACTTCCTATCTACTTAAGATGCATATTGTAGAGGAATGTGCCCCAGGGGTATTTTCACGTACTAGAAATGACTTTCCATATCTGATAAACTGCTTAAGTTTGAATAGTGGAGCAATTTGCTTTCCTTTCCTCCTCTGAAATGGACCAAATACACTTTATATAGTCTAACTAAAACAATTTCAAGGTAGATTAGAAGTGTAGGCTTGCTTTGGGTGAAATTCACTTTCCAAAACCTCAAAGAGATTTAGACACAGCACAGATATTGTAATTTTCTACACACTAGTACACTTTAATTCTTCTGTTCTGAGTCTGAAGTCAATGGAGCACACTTTACCAGTTGTCCTAATGAGCAGCTAGTACTGACAGCTAGCTACTATGTGGCTGTCACCACAACTAATAGGGGCTATGCAGTGCCATTTATCTGAATCTTGACAATGGATTTGTGTCAGTTTCTAAACCCAGGAAAATAAAGAGGATTAATTATAATTCATCAGACTATATAATAGATTACTTGGTTTAAATGGCTGCATATCTGAGGATGAAAGTCTATTCTCAGCCGTATATTAACCTAAAAAATATCACCTATGAATCCTATTTATATTATCACTTTAAGATTAGGCATTTTGAACAACCTGTTACCTAAGTCTCCTGCTATGATATTTCCCCTTGAAAATTATTTCTCTAAATTCACAGTGAATAAATAACTCAGACACTTGGAAATCAGTTATTTTTTAATATTGTAGATGTGATCAACAAACACAAAGTTCCCCATGTATGGAGAGTTTGGGCATAATTGCCAATATACTGGCAATGTAACAGTACAGCTGTACAAAAACTGTTGCAGCTCATTGATGCATGATAAATATTAATTGTTTATGTGATATACACTGAGTGAGACATTAAAAAAGCACAATGATGATAGATCAATTTAATTCTTATCTTATTGCTGACGTTTAAATCTTATTTGAGTAAAAATTTGACTGCAAAGTTAAATTGAATTTTCTTCCCATTATTAGAATGACCACTTACATATTTGCAGTTTTAAATTGAAGTTTCTTCCCATTATTAGAATGACCACTTACATATTTACAGTTCAAGGTTGCCTATCTGTTGGACATTATCTCATGCCAGGAAAAATTCCATTCCTCATTAATTAAAATAAAGTTTTTTTTTTTTATTATTATCAACCATAGGGATATTTAAAGCTCTATTATCAGGTGATGTATCCAGTTCTTGTTTAAGACATAAGCCAGGAATTATCCTCATAGACATTTAAGTATTGAGCTTATAAAAATTAACTGGTTGTGTTTTTGTGTTGTTTTGTTTGGTTCTTGTTTGGATTTTGTTAGGGTTCCTTACATTATGTAATTTTGTACCCATTATGACTGCTTCTAAGTTTAGATGCAAAACTAGGTCCCGGTCATGCAATTTGCTCCACTTAGGTTTCACCTTTATTTTTTTTCAAAGCTTCATTTATAACCAGAGGGCTTTATTGGTCCATCTATTAATATTTTTCTTTCATACATCTAAATTAGCATTGGATTTGTAAAAAGCTAGACAGACACACAAATTAATTAAATTGATAAATACATATTCCTATTTACAATGTTTTAAGGGGGGGCTGAGGGGAATTCTACTGGGCTCAAAGAACAAAGCACAAGGATAAGACACTTGATAAAATATATTAGTATTCATAAACAAGACTCTAGAGTTTCTAAGAATAAACCTGAACAAGACATGACACTTGCGTAAGCAAAATGGAATGTAGAGGTTGGTGCAAAGCAGTTTTATTGGTATGCTGTTGAACCTCAAGGAGAGAAGAAGAAAATACTTCTCTAGAATTCTTTATGACCTGCTATGCTGCTATTACATATTTTCTATTGCAAATAATTATGACTTGGGCACCTCATTTAAATGTTTGATGAAGGCTATATAGGAGCAAGTGAAGAAATGGTTCTGGCTAGGCCCAGAATTTAGAATGTGTCTCAATAAAATGTAGTAGTGTTCTGGAAAAAAAAAGAATGATATTATACAAGCACAAGTTTCTACACTTGGGAGTAAATGAATAGTTCAGCAAGTGCAAGTGAGAAAGCAACTAATCAGAGGTAGTTAAGTAGAAAAGGACATAGATTTTATTGTGACACAGCAAATATGAAGCTACAATATCATGCTATTGCAAAGGAGCCAAAGATCGTATTGGGATTTCTGAACAAGATGGGAACCTGAAAACAGTAATAATAGTCCTTCCTTCCACCCACTAATTTTGTTGTAGTATTTTCTGTACTATATACAGTTCTGCTCCCTGTAATGCCGTGATATGAACCAGTTAGAAACACTGACAAAAGCATTTTTGGGATACTTAAAAATCATCCAGAATAGAGTGGACTGGAGGAGACACAAGAAAATCGACAAGAATGGTTGAGACTGGAAGGGACCTCTGCATGTCTTCTAGCCTAACCCTCTCCCTAATCAAGCAAGGCCACTTACAGCTGTTTGCCTGGGACCATGTCCAGAGAGGTGGATACCTTCCAGGTGGGAGATTCCACTCACTGGACAACCTGTTCTGATGCTTGGTTATGCCCACAGTAAAAAAGTGTTTGCTAGTGTTTGATGTTCAGAGTGAGCACCCTGTGTTTCAGTTTGTGGCTTTTGTCTCTGATCCTGTCACTGGTCACCACTGAATAGAGCCTGGCTCCATCTTCTTTGCACCCTTCCTTCAGATATTTACATACATTTATAAGCTTCTCTCCGTGACATCTCCAGGCTAACTTGTTCCAGATTTCTCAGCCCTTCATGTGGCAGATTCTTCAGTCTCTTAATCATATTCTTTTATTGGATGGTTTCCAGTTTGTCCCTGTGTCTCTTGCACTCAGGAGCCCAGAACTGGATACATTACTTCAGGTATAGTCTCACCAGTGCTAACTGAAGGGTAACAATCACCTCCCTCAAGATGCTAGCAACACTTCTCTTAATCCAGCCCAGGATACCATCAGCCTTTTCTGCAGTGGTACACTACTAGCTCAAGTTTAGCTGAGTGTTCACCAGGACCCCGGGGCTTTTCCTGCCAAGCAGTGTTACAGCTGAGAAACTGAAAACTGGAGGGTTGTTCATTATCCAGGTGCCGGACCCTGCACTTGCCTTTGTTGAACTTCATCTGATTCTTTTCAGGACACTCCTCCTGCTTGTCAACATCCTTCTGGATGGCAGCTCTGGTGTATCAGCTGTTCTTCCCAGTTTGGTGCCATTGGCAAACTGGCTGAAGGTGCACTCTGCCTTTCATCCACATCACTAATGAAGATATGGAATTAAATGGATGGAGTAATGACCCCTGGTGTACATTGCTATTTACTGGCCTCCCACTAGACTTCATGCTGCTGATCATCGTCCTCTGGGCCTGGCCATTCAGACAGTTTTCACCCACTTCACCTTCTGCTCATCTGGCTCATACATCAACAACTGCTTTATGAGAATCTTATCAAAACAGTGCAGTAGGCAATATCCACGGCTCTCCTGACATCCACCAAGCTGGTCACCTAATTTTAAAGTTTAACAATTTGGTCAAACATGACTTTCTCTATGCTGACTCTTCCTAATGATTTTATTGTCCTTAATGTGCATGGAAACCGTTTTCAGGATTAGCTGCTCTATCACTTTTGCAGGAACTGAGATGAGACTGATTGGTCTGGAGCTTCCTGTGTCCTCCTTCTTGGCCTTCTTCAAGAAACAAGTGACATTTAGCTTCCTGCATACTATTTATTCAGTTGTTCAGAAGATACTTTTAGAGAGAGGAATAACAATTCATGTTTATGTTCCCTGCAGGTAAGAAGAGTGGTGATTGTCAATTGCTATAAGGCTGTTCAAGGCAAACGTCTGACTATTTGCTAACAATAACAGCAGCTAAGCCATGAAAGTCCTCCTGAGAGGACTTCAAAATATGGCAGTCTATTGGACAATATTGTATCATGGCTGCTGCCAAATGAAATAAAACTTCTTAGCCATGTATGCGTGTTCAAAGGCATTCAGGCACAGGTTAAGCTTTATTCTTTTTGGCTTCTGGTAGTGTCTTATTTTAGCCCTACTACACTTTGGTATATCTCTTAAATCATAAAATGAGTCAAATATAAGTCTTGAATCACGTAAGGTAGTCCAAATGTGAGATATTAATTCTAGAGTTATGGAATATCACCTTGAAAGAGTCTGGACATTACTATCAGTGAAAGTCATTGGATGATCCCATCTTGCTAGGCAAGAAGGAAAGAGAAGAGAACTGTCTGAGGTACAGATCGATGCAGTGCTATGAGAAGTGTCATGTCTGTTATGTTACACAAGTCAGTATTTTTAAAATTAAAGATAAAATACAATGGGTACAAATTTGTCATAAATTTTTCATGTGATCCATCAAACTGACATACGGTTATAACCTATGGCTCATTGTCTCCCTCAAGTGGATAATTCAAGAAAAGGGCTTTGTTTCTTTTAGACAGATTTTTTTTATTCCATCCTGTTTTGACTCATTCTTCTGTTTGAAGGGACATGGCTTGATACATGCAGCCAGTTTGACCAAGAATATGAGTATACAAGGTCATCATTAAAAGCTGTGAAAAGACAATATTTGGGAGGATTTTCCTCGGTCAAAATAACAGCAATAATTGTTTTTTTGCCTATGATCTGTACCAAAAGTCATTATGTCATAGCAGTAGCAGACAGATTTCCTGAAAGACCAGAGTATTGTTCACAATTGCAAGAGGAAAAAAAAAAAAACAAATGAAAAACAATGGCTGGCAAAAAGAACAAAAACCTCAGTTGTCTGCAATCTGAAGTCCCAAAGGTTTGCTTGAGTGTTTTCTGTAGCAGGGCACAAGCTGTGAACTACTCATCTTGAACAAATGTCAGTACTCAGATTTGGGTCATTAAATTGGACAGAATCCGTTTAGGGCTGTTAAGCCATAGCATCCAGAAGACTGTTATCCCTAAAAGATTATTTTGGCTGGTTTTGGGTCTTTGTAGATCTGGCATTATAAAAAATATTTGATGGAAACTCTTTTGAAAGACCTTAAATTCTTCAGTATTTATCATAGCTGACCTAAATTGAAAGACAAAGCATGAAAGAAAATAAGTATTAAATATTCAGAGATACGAGGTACTAGTGATAGATTTCTGTGGGGAAAGGATGAATCTGTCATCCTTTGGTAATTTCATTTTGGAAGGCTTAAAGGAATTGGACCACAAGTTTATGTTACTCCTAACTTTAAGGTGTTAATGCGCCTATTGGGAATGTAATAAACCCAGATAATTTAATTTAAAATGTTTAAAAACAATGCTGGGAAAACCATTCTCATGAAGATCTTTGCAAATGTGTTTACTTCTAATGGGGTTAAATTCTTATTGTCATTTATAAAAATTGTTTTAAATGGTTGGTGTAAAGATGACATGTATATTCTTATCTGATAAATTTATAAATTGCAATTAAAATAGTCAAGAATAAAAAAGAAGCAAGCAAGTAAAGAAGTTTGGGGGCTGACTTGGGGAGGTTGTTTTTTGTTTGTTTATTTTTGGTTTTGTTTGGTTTTGTTTTGGTTGTTTGTTACTGTTTTGTTTTTTCTTGTTACAGTCCAGGACCTTGTGTAGCAAATTCTCCAGTACATCTCATTTTGGATGCTGACAAACTGGGTCTGTGCTTTCCTTTTTCTTTCTAGGGGTCAATACTGATAAAGTTCAAAGTTCCTTCAGTATAACTGGGAAGAAACATGAGAAGTTCTGTCAGTATTGAAATTAAGGAGTTTTGCAGTACTCAACACTTGAGAAATTAAGATCACAGACTGTCTTCCCATTATGTCCCTGACTTGCAGTGTGAACGTAGGCTTGTTCATCCAACATTCCTGCTCCAATATTCTTCATTTGAGTACTAATGAAACATATGCAAAGTCCTTAAATACCCTGAACAGGAAACAATAGGTAAGAATAAGCATTGGTGGCACTGGAAACCTCTTTCTTGTCAGAGAGGACCTAATTCTTTGTAAACTGTTGTTGGCTGAGGAAAGCATTGAGAATTTCATGTCTGGACAGAAATGTAACCCAGGCAACAAGGGAGAAGGCTCTACATTAATGTAGTTTAGTTGAAGTGACTACATGAGGGTATTACACAATCCATCTGCAATGTTAGAACCATACCCCTTTTCTTCCCCTGCCTTCCTTTCTGTCATCTTAGAGTGGCGCCTTTGACTCATGTCTTTTTGTTTGACTTGTTCTCTGCTCTATGGTCAGAAAACTCCGGATAGTAAGGAACAATGCAAAAGCAGTCAGCGATTAAAAAAAAAAAAAAAAAAAAGGGGACGAAATCACCGAATTGGTGCTTGCACAAACCTTTGCTTATCCAACCTCATATACTTCCCACCCTCTGGCTGGTCTTGCAGTGTTAACCTGCCTCTCCTTTCCCATGGATCCTTGGGGGTGATTTGTTTACTCCCGTGGCCATCCCTGCCACTCCTTTCCCTCCTGCAGGATCTTACAGAACTCAGCTTTCAACGATGTTGTTCCGCTCGGTTTTCCACCCCGGCCCGCTCAGTCCTGGAGAAGCAACCTCCTTCCTGCCCAGCTCCCTTCACCTCCCAGGGTGGCATGAAGCTCTTTGCTTTAGCAGTGAGTTTGCTTTTAACGAGAGTTATCTCCATTACCGCTTCAGGCAAATGAACTGACTAATGAGTTTTTTGTCGGCCATGGAAGTGTGCTGCAAGTAATTAAGGGATGTGCTGTGGGACCGATTAAGCTGCAAGTCACAGCGGCCGGAGCCCAATCGCTGCGAGCCTGCCGCAATCTGTGCCGCCTGCGCTCGGCTCCACAATGGGATCATTGACTATTTATTTACTTCGCACAACAACTCTGCTGTTTATTTAATTATAGGAGCTTTTCAGTCACCCACCCCCACCCGCTCCAGCCCCATGTCTTGGATGCTTTTTGAGTCCTCCCCTCCCGCCTCTGATAACTGGTTGGTCGCTTGGGTAGACGAAGCGGGGCAATGCCTGAGCATCCTTTGTGGGGTACGGGCTGCGCTCTCCCGGCGGATCCGGGAACGGGAATTTTCTGCGAGGGAAAGGCGAGGAGACAGGGATTTTCCTGTCAAATTGCTCATCACATCTGCCTGGAGGTCAGACCTCGAGAAGGCTGCACTGTGGAAGGGAAGACGCAGGGGAAATCCTGCAGCTCTTCAAGGCATGTCCGAGTCACGAAACAAAATCGGGAGAAGCTCAAAAGAGGCGAAGTGACGCCTGTGACGCTGAGGGGGCGAGTGCGGCTGGGCGAGGGAGGAAATCATTGGCACTCCCGCAAGGCGGGGCGGACGACACATTTCCCACCCCAATTCAGCAGGGAGGCCTCGGTCCTTTTACCAGAGGCCCCCTCCCGCAGCGTTGACGCTCAGGAGCGAGTCGGGGGCGGGAGGGGGTGGTTGGGGCAGATGTGGTCGCCCACTCCCTGGATCCTCTTCTAGCCCGGGGAAGTGCTCGGGCTTAGTACCCGCTAGTTAAGGAAGGAGTGGGAGCAGGCGGGTTTCAGCATGAGAACAAGCCGAGAAGCAGCCGAAGCTTTTTCTAGCATCCCCGCAGGCTGAGATAGGAGCACTCCACTCACCCCTGCACCCAGGGGAAAAATAGGGACGGGCAGGGGTCTCTGAAGCCGTTTCACAGGCGGCAGGATCCAGCTCCCACTTCCTCCGCGTCCACAAAACGGACTCGGGGACCCCAGTCAGGACCTTGGACTTTTAACACCGTGAATCCTCGCTGTCTGGCGAGTTTGGGCTCTTCGGACCACGGCGTGGGGGGGAAGTCCTGCTCCCACTGGAGGCCGGCGGGCACCGGCGAGATTTGGCAGTGTGGGGAGCCGGCAGTGGTGGCCGTACAGAAAGCGGGTTTCTGCTCCTTTAAAGGGCGCTGTGAGGCGCTCCCGAAGGGAGGCGGATCTCCCTCCTTCCTCCCATCCCTCCATCCCTCCCTTCTTCCCTCCCTCCCAGCCTCCCTCCTTCTCTCTCTCCCTCCTCCCTCTCTNAGAGCTGCTCACCACGATGGCTCTTGGCCAGTTGTCTCAGGGCGCTGAGCTGGCCGACCCGAGCACTGTTGCCGCCCGGGTCTGTCCCTCACTGTCGGGAAAGCAAACCTGTCGGCTTCCTGTCTTCCTTCCATCGCTGCTCGGCATCGTCAGAGTCGCTGCTGTCCCCACGCTGAAAGTGGGAAGAGAGAGCAAGAGGCCAGGGCAGCGCAGCCCTCCGATACCCCTCGGCCGGTGCCCTCCCGGTAGCCCAGAGCTTCCTCCGGTAGCCGGAGCGTTGTTCCCGAGCCGAGCTTAGGGAGGCCGAACCGGCTGCATTGAGGATGTGCCCCCCGTTCTCATGGGGGAGCGGAGGTGAGAACTGGGCTCTAACTTCGCTAGAGTTGTGTGTGGACAGCAGCCTCTACTTCCATAAGGTCTCCTCCTGCCCCTACCCGGCCCCTACAGTATACTGCGCAGCTTGTCCCCCTTTCGGCTTATCGGCAACCCTGTCATTTATTTCTGAACAAAATCGGCATTCTTTGGCTGAGCATCCATGGCTAAAGTAGCCAGGACGCTGATACTCTCTGGAAAGCAAGAGACATTCCTGCCTACGGAGTGGAGGCATGATAGCAAGAGCCGTGCATGCGCTGGGAAGGAATGAATATATTATAGGAATCCTTTCTTCACGTTCTCCTTAGAAACTTTTGGGGGAGTACATCAGGAAAAGCATAAAGCATCATCGTTTTCCTCCAAAATCTAGCCCAGCTTCCCCAACCCCAAAGGAAGCTGAAGGGAACAAAGGCTGGTCTGTAGGTCATGTCAAAAGTATTTGTTTTTGCTGGTTAAAACTTGCTAGGAAAGTGCATTGCTGTGATACTCAAAAGTGCCTGAACAATAAAGTCTATTGCAAGCTCACTTCATTAATTAAAATACAAGTCTTTCCACTAGCTAAAAATTAATTACCATCTTAAAATGTCATTAATCACTGGCGCAGCAGAAACTTGGTTGTAAATTTGGACTGAGATAATAACAAACAGAGAAGGACCTACGGGTTTTTCTTTTTTATAGCTGGTGGGAGTGAAATGCCAGTGGGCCGCAATGTGTTTTAAATTATAATATCAACATTCATTTTAATACTTTGGCAAACGTTTTAGAAGGGAGGACTGTTACTGCTTTGTCAGCAAAGCTGCAATACTTGATTTCAGAGATCTGGAGATGCTAGTCAGGTGTTGCAGTAAGCTGTGGCTTTCCTCACACCAGATTGCAACAGCAGGAGGACTGTGGTGGCATGCGAATCTGAAACGTTTGCAAGGATTTGCTGAAAAATGTCCGAGAAACATTTGGGGGACCATATGTTATACATACATTAAATTTATAGCAGCCGTTGTTAGAGGTCAAAATAGTAGATTACGTGATATAAAAACCTCACTATCTGTTCTTAGAGGCACAGCTATGACCTGAAAATAAAAGCCCATTCCTTTTTAAAGTAATATGATTAAACTATACATCCCAGTAGGTGGCAGCTAGCTGGAGCTGGGTTAACTTTTATAATGATAGCAGCACATAAAAATTAAATCTGATGGAAAAAGCTCCTGAAATAGTAAAGTAATCACATATCTCCCCTTTCCAAATGAAACATTGTGTATGTAATGTACACCATTTATACTTGCCACACAGCTAAAACTGTAGTAGGTTTTTATTACCCAGAAAAGATGTAAGTCTCTTCTTCTTTCCCTGTCTATAGCTGGATTACTATTTTTCATATCAGCTACACTTGAACAGGGTCCTGTGTATTAAAAATGTCCTTGTGTATTAGAGATGTGTTACCACCAAACAAATCAAAACATATATCCAAGGAATTGTAGATTTCCCAGCTGATGATCACTGAAGTGTAGAGGGCAGTTTCATACAGACTTTAATATGAAAACAGCTGTGTAACAGTGGTGACACGATCCCAAAACAGAAGACCAGCTTATCTAGCATGACATTTTATTAGGGATTTCCAGACTTTGAACTGTGCATCTCACACGGAAAGAAATATGAAAGGAACTAAGAATATTTACCTGATTTCATGTTGAAACCAGTCTGGAGGATGCACAAAAGTATCTTTTTCTTTTTCATGAAGAAAAAGTGGAGTTAAAGTCCAAATAACAGAAAAGGAGTCTAGGATGGGAGACTGAGGCTTTAGTCAATTATATAGTCTATAAGTGATCTTCAGTAACCAAATATTTAGTGAGTCCCAACATTTGATGCCCTGCAAGATTTGCTTTTTTGTACAAGGCATTCATTCTTGTGAAAATATTTCTGGGTTAACTACTACTTTTTTTCAAGGTGGTAGCAAGGGTTTGAAAGAAGGGGGGAGGGAGTTAACACAGAGCATTAGGCGATGTCTGATAGTAGACAAGGAGGACATCTCTACTTCTTCTGAACCATAAAATGCCATAAAATAGCTGGCTAGCTAACATAATAGAGGCTATAGTATATATCTTTAAAGAAGGAGATAAGGGATTTTAATTTCCTTTCCGCACTGTGAAGTGACTGGAAAGGGTGAAAGCCCCCGGCGCTTTGACACCTGCAGCGGGGGGGGGGCGGAGGGAGCGCTGTCCGCGGTGCTGAAGGGGCTGCCCGGGGCCGCTCCGGGCGCTGTCCGCGGTGCTGAGGCCGCTGCCTCCGGCGGCGGGGGCTGGCGCGGGGCAAGGAACCTCGGGGTGAGCCTCAGGCGTCAGACCAGGGGCTGCAGCGTGGGCTGCTGAGTGTTTAATAGTAACAGGAATTAACCACAAGTTGTTTTATGATTACAGTTCTAAACGCCTCCGTGAGTTAGGTGCTCTGTTGGGTTGAGATTACAGGTAGCTGTATTTTTTTTTCAAGAGACATTAGAAAATCAAACTGAAAACAGGAGTCACTTTGTCCAAAGGCTATGTCTTGTTTAATATGCTAAACCTGACGACGAATATTATATTTTCAAAACTTCTCACCAAAACGAAATTAAATAAATAATAACAATAATAAAATCCAGTTAGACTGCAACCTGCATCTGAGAATTCACAGTTAAAAAGGTATCTAAATAGTATTCTTTATTTCAGCAGCTCCAGGGAGGAAGGCAATGAACTTTCACAGTATTCACGTGGGTTGGTTTTATTTCTCCTTGGATTAAGAAAAGAATATAAACCAGTAGAAAAGAATAAATGAAATAGTAAATAGAAGAAAAAGCATCTCTTTGCATTTTTTTCTGGGAGATATTCTAAGAGTGAACTGAAGGAGTCGCTAGATATCCTTGCTTTTAACACTAGGTGTTCTTTTTAAAGTCCTCCAATAGTCAAATCGTCTGATTGAATTCCCTGCTAGACTGCAGAACTAGCCATTCATGATACTTATTTTTGACACTGCAGTTATGCCTCCATCTTAAGAGAAAAAAAAAATCAATGATGTTTAATAATCTTCTCACAGAATGTACATTTCTTTTCATCAACAGTTTACAGTGTTTTAAGTAAAACTGTGCAGAGGAAATCAGTAAGGCAAAATGGTAAAAAGTTACTGTGAATTGCTAGCACTTCTAGGGATACAGAGCACAAACACTACAAGTTATAATCCTAATGCTGCTGTTACTTATTTTTTAGTCTACAACACACAAATGTTAATTAAGAATAAACTGTAACTCACCTCTGCCATGCTCTGCTTCTGATAGATTTCACAGAGTGTTCTCATTAGCTTGGCATCAATGGTATTTATTCCTGTAAAGTCAGGTTTATTCTATGTTCTTCTGTATGTATCTGTGGGGGAAATCTCCCAGTGATATTTTTTTATTAATGAAATGCAAAGGAGGGAGATAAAGGAGACAAAAGATGTCTGTAGGCAGAATGTAGAAAAAATTAATTAATTTTCCTGATGGGAAATATAGGAGTTATATTTCAGTGTTTGTAGGAAAGCTCAAGTAGGTTCAGCAAATCCTGACATAGACTGCAAAGTCTGACAGTCCTGGTTTAATGTATTTCAGTGGATGCAGACACACAACTAATTGCATTTCCAAGGAAGATCTAAAGTCCACAGAATGGGTTTATCTTCTTTGGAACACCTGATCAAAAGACAAAAGTCAGTGGCTGCATTTGCAGATGTAAAATCAGTATCCCATTATCAAATTGGGAAATGCTGTTGTTCTCACTGGGGACAGCAAAATGACAAACTCCACAGATCATAGTACAGGGAGGAACAGCAATATTTCCATAATACTGGAGTGAAAGGAAAGCAGAATGCAA
The DNA here is from genome assembly GCA_013397375.1 of Toxostoma redivivum. Lineage (NCBI taxonomy): Eukaryota > Metazoa > Chordata > Aves > Passeriformes > Mimidae > Toxostoma > Toxostoma redivivum. Next base: position 640,368 of record VXBI01007471.1, read on the forward strand.
AATAAGAGAGTGGCAGAATAAAGTGAAAATCATAAACTAGTAAATCCCGAAGTTACTGTCTTTTAAGCAACACTGCGATTTCAAGCGAGTTTAGCGAAACAGGTCTGTGCATTCAACAAGGTTGTTCCAGCGCTGCCGATTCCTGTTACCTTGCAAAAGCAGCCTGGTGCTCCGTTACCACTGAGTCCGGAGCAAGTTCCTAGGGACAGCCAGTATACAAGCCATAGCATTTATCCTAATTCATGCATTAAAATGAGTAACAGTTAATTATTGTAAATATCATAATTTTTTTTCCCCCCACAAACCTGAACGTTACTCTGATAACCTGCATGACTTTGTTGTCAGCCTTCTCTTTCTCAACTCTAAAGCTAAGTGATCTCGATCCGACCAGTCAGCTATTAAAATACAGGAATTGATTTTCACACAACCGATTCCCTTCTCCCCCCTAGCAGTATCCCCTCCCCCGCCCCTTATAGCTATTGTTCAGAACAACTGAATAACTAATAACAGTAAGAAGCATGTAAATGAAACCGAGCTGTTTTTTTTTCCCTCCGACAAAGCTGGGCGATCAGATCGGTTGCATAATAGAAATTGGGAAGGCTGTCTGGCAGGCAGCCTTAAGCAGAGAAGAGCTATCTCAATTTCTCTCACTTAATCTTGGCTTCGCGTCAGAAGCTGTGCAGCAGTGCAGTAGAATGGGAGCACGGCAAAAGCTTCGCCAGTGAAACGGCGGGTGCTCGCTATGTGGCGGTACCTCAGCGATTTCTCGAGCTGGATTACTTATTGATTTTCCTCCTTTCTCGCCTCCCAGGTTTACTCGGCTGGACACTGTGTGTGTTTGGATTTCTCAAGGATTCTCCCCCGACTAACATGGATGTCCCACCATTCCTTGCAGTTGAAGGTTGCTCCTTGGCGCAGTGAATGAAGAACATGCAGGGATTGCTAATGGGTTTGGGAAGCGTAGACTCTCTGCTCTCTCTGTGACCATGCCGTGATCGTGTCTGAGGGCCATCAGTTTACGTATCCTCATTCTCACCCTACCGGGAAACCTGACGGCTTAGAAGGGGGAAGTAAGGCAGCGCGTGTGTGCATAGAAACATCATGAAGATTATTTCCCGTATTGTAACCAATTCAGTCTTCAGATGCACCATTAGACTCCTTCTTTGCTTACTGTGGATTGGATATTCTCAAGGAACCACACATGTATTAAGATTTGGTAAGATTTCCCGACACCTTTTTCATTTGTGTGTTTAAGCCTGAATGTGATATACGTAAGACTGACTCAGAAGGGGATGCTGGGGGAGAGCTGGGACGTGCTACCGGAGTCGGGCAGCTAAGTTCCTCTTTATTTTGCATCCGGAGGGATGAATTGCTGTGTGATTTTTTTTTTTCTGTCGCTGCTGTTCATTGTAGCCGTAGTAACGGCACGATGGTGATGATAATTATAATAACAATAGAAAAAAGACCGGCAAGCGCGGTTGCCTACGGCTCTGCGCAGCTTGCGTGGCTTCCTCGTAATTGTTTCCATTGTTTTGCTTTATTGTTTCCATAGTAGGGGAAAGCATCGCTAATGCGGCGCTTGCTCAGTTAAAAATCTGTCAAGTAGTTGTTAAGTTTTGTCCGCCAGTCGCTGATCCCCCTCCCACACACCCCGAGCCGATCCCGTGCGGGCGTAACGCTGTGAATTGAGACCTTTGGGCTGATTTCCCTTGAAAAGTATCTGTCTGTTTGCTTGACACTTGAGTGGCGTTTAGGGTTAGAGAAGAGATGATATATGTCTTAAGCGGTGCTCGGGGAAGAGCTTTTGCGGTACCTTTCAAAAGCACAGCTTTTCTATGTGAGGAAAGTTGTAGGAGTTCCTCTCTCTCCCGGGAAAAAAAAATGCAGATCAGAACGACATGTCAAGAATAGGGAGGGTTTACAGTTTAAAGGCTATCCCAGCTGGACCAGGGCACTAACCTTAAGAGCTCTGCGTGTGCAAGCGCGCGTGGTGTTCGTGTATCTAAGCAAGCAAGCGAGGGACAAATTCCAGCCGCTGAATTCCTTACAGAAGTTTTGCAGTGAGGAAGGGAAGGACAGAAAGTTCTCAAAGCAGGTCCGAAGGAGTCTATCCGGACGGGGATGTCCTTCGGTGCTAGTCCGGGGCGAGCTGCTACAGGAACGCCTCATCAGACTCCTCCTGGTCACCCGGGTACCGCGGACGAGCCGCAGCGGGGGTCGGTCAGGAAGGAACAGGCTGAAAATCGTCCCCCCATATAAGCAGCTTCCTCTGTGCCTCCCGATAGCACGGGTGGAGGGAGGAAGAGGGAATCTCCCGCATTCGTGCTGTCCGCGATAAACTGTGGCAGCCGCTGCATCCATTTCTGTGGGGCACAGAAATCTCTTGCCTTTGCCCTGGAATAACGCCTTGGTTTGTATCTATTTTAGCTTAAATCAGCTCCCCCGCACACACTTTTATATGGAGAGGAAGGTGAGTAATTATTAAAAAGTCACCAGGCTGTTACCAATCTCGTATGCTGAATTCCTAGCAGCACTTTTTTTTCTGCTTCCATCTGGTCTAAAGGTGGTGCTTAAGGCACGTTGCTCTTAGCAACCGTCCTCGGGAATGCTTCTTTGGACATGGCTAAACGGGCCCGTATATCACTGTGGGGTCTATTTTGCAATCAGTCTGATCCATAATCATGGCCGTGAATTTAGTGCTAGGATGCCTGTAATCTGGCACTGGCCTGCTGTCTGTCTTTCCACGGGCGCCGAGAGTCTGTCTCTAGGAGCCTGAGTTACTTTCAGGTGTAGCTATGTAAACAAACATCTTCCTGGTCACAACATTAGCAAGAAGTGTACTTTCCTTCTTTAAAGCGGCATTCCCTCTGAATTGTTAGTTCAGTGTACCTCTGGAGACAGCCCTAGAGAGCAGCGGTTTGGCAAGCGTTAGAGCAATAAATAATCCCAAGGCTGAAAGGTGATGCAGCGGGTCTCATGTTACCCAGTGACATGGTGGTGCACGCGTATGTTTTACTGCGCTAACTTCCCAACTGACTCCTGGTCACGCAGCTGGCCAAAGAGTTGTGCTCACTGCACTGTTTGTAGCAGCGAAATAGAAATCCGTTTCTGCATCTCTGCCCTGTCTTTGAAAAGAATTGTCGCCGGACCATCACAGAACATTAGAAGTAGGTAGGGAGCAGATGATAAGGTTATTTTGTTGTAGAGAACGTTAGACGTGAAAAGAACAGAAAGTTTTTACCCTGCTCATCAGGGCCTGATGCACATCTCTGTTTTGACGGAAAGAGGATTTAGCTTAGTGCAGGCTAAATCACTCTGTTTGTGACCACGAGAGAACTTCCACGCCTTCTCCAAAGGCTGACATCTCTGTCTCTGTGTAGGGCATAGCAGGGTGGAGGGAAAGAGCAGGGATTGAGCTGTGGAAAAGCTTTGGTTATTTCTGAAGGGGAATTCCCCACCACCTCCTCTAGTTCCCGTGTTATCAGTCCCCTCGGGATGTCCTTGCGACCAGGATGAACGGGATGCCGTGGAGTCCTTCCCGAGGAGAAGCGAGAGCTGAGGAGATTCCCTCCAGAAGGCAGCCTGCCAGCCCCCGCTCTTCTTCCTCAGCCAGCAGTGCTATGGCAACAAGGGAGAGCTTGAAGCCTGCCAGAGCTGCAGCCCCCTCATTTCTCCTGTGCAAATTAGCCACCATGGATTCACATTGTCCTTCCCACGGCTCCTATCATTGTTGGGACTAGCCAGCATGCCCTTTCTCTCCCTCTCTCTCTAAAGCTACCTTTTAGCAACCACACAGGGAAGTCGAACCGCCTGGGTTATCTGTCAAATTCGGGAGGTTATTTCTGTCTGTAGCTTATGGAGCAAACATGAAGAGAAGCTGGTGCGATGGCACCGTTCCCTCCCCAGCGACACTTGCTTAGGCACCTGGACACCCGCCTGTTGCTGCTGCTGGAATCGAGCGCCGTGGTATTTGGGCATCACACCAAGCGCCCTTCCTAAATGACACATTGCTTCATGGGGCATGCGACCAAACTCCCTCCCTTGCCGTTTCTGAACAGTTTCCCACAAGCTAGCCCAGGGAAGGCTGAAGGTGAAGTTTGTGTGTATGGTACTCGAGGGTGTCAAATGGGAACAACCCTAAACCATTGATGCGGATAAAAGAAAGGTCCCACCTCGACGAGAGAGAAAAGCAGCAGCCTAGTATTTGTCTCTCCGCTGTGCTAAGTGTGATGGAAACCTTTTCCTTATCACTTGGCACCAAACAAAAGCCAAAATACGTGATCGCCAGCACATCCTTTACGTTATCGGGGGTCATATTTCGCAGCTTTCCTATTGTCTGCTCCTGTGTAAGCGCAGACCCATGGCAGCGGCTCCCAGGAAATTCCAGGGAACTCAGCAGAACCAGAGCCCAGTCGATCCTCCCATCTACCCACGACGGCTGGGCACTTCGGGCTGCTTTTCTTAGGTCTGCCTTTACCTCCTGAAGACATCTCAACCCTTTGTCCCCCAAATGCTGAATTAACAAGCCATTAAGAGCTGTAAACATCTCTAATTGCTCACCTGTGTTTTGAGACACCCACCCCTTGTCTTGCCCAAGGCAGTAAGAGCTTGGGCTATTTAAACTCCCTTCCCCTCCCCCCCCCCCCCCCCAACCTATATGGAGCTTGATTGTCAGTGCTTTGAAGTCTGGAGTGTTCTAAAATGCCCTCTTTTATTTAAACTGCCCGTTTCCGGCCTTGTCTCTACTGCTGTGAGCAATTCGTTTTTCCTACAGCAAAGGTGTGAAGAGAGACTTATGACGGGAAGTTGAAAGAAGTTTGGCCACTTTATTTGCTCTCATTCGTGGCAATGTGGTGAAAGACTAAAGATCTCCACTGCAGGGTGCTCACTTGCCTGATAAGTTTTAACCCACTTTGTGTGATGTTTTATTTTCTTCAGGACATTCAAGAAGGGTAAAGACAAGTAGAGGCATATACCTGTAGTTTTGACTTCTTGGTGCTTTGGAGTTGCCTGACTTGAAGCAGATGAGAGAAGATGAGAGAGGGAGCTGAATGTTTTGTGTTACAATGAACTACAAAGGAAGGGTATGTGCGCCTATGTGGCTTCTTCCAGCTTAAAAGGAAAAGAAAGTCAAGAGAGAAATAGGAAAAACTTTTCAAGGGAAGAGTTTTGAACTCTCACTAGAAGCATTTCTTACTACTGACTATTTTTAATTTTTTTTCCTAAAAATCCACCACACCGAGTCTTCATGAAGCCTAACACTTTCCTGTTACCCTACATAAAACAATAAACATAGCAAATAAAATGTTATAAAAACATGTATTCTTTGTGATTTAGGGAAAAATCCCCCTCATTTTTCAGCTCCCTTGTGGGAGCCTCGAGAGGAGAATTGCTAGGTGCTTGAGGCTTCTTCTCTGAAGATTTAGCATGGGTTTCACCTGACATAATTCTTAGCTAAGGTCCTTTGTCTCAAACAGGTTGAGTTCATCTCCATGTGATTGTTTCTGTGAGCAGAACCAGAGAAGAGGCTAGCTCATCGTGTCCACTTCTTGTGGAGGTGACAGTGGGTGTCAAAACACATGGTTCTGGGATTCAGGAGAGCATTTTAAAACTGTAGCAATTAAAACCAGCGAAGTCATGGTGCAGCGGTGGGACATCTCTGTGCAGATGTGTATGAGACAAGAGGTCAAATGAAAAATATGTGTTGTGTAATCGAATGGAGTTTTCTTAAGGGACTTAACCCTCCTGGATGTGTACTTTCTTTCCTTTGGATTTTGCATTGACATCCTTTTAGTAGGAGGAGGTAAGGTTTCTGCCTCTATTTAAGAGAAACAAAAAAATGTACATATCTTGTTTGAGTGGGGAAGGCAGTCAAGAGTGTAATGAAAATCTGCAAGCCGAACTTGGGGGTCCGTGTCTTGGCAGGTCCAGCATTCAGAGCCAATGAAAAATTTACTGCCAAGGAGAAGAAGCTTTCGATATCTGTTAACATCCTCACGAAAAGGAGTTCAAAATCAGTCTTACAAACAACAACAGAAATCTTTGCAAGATGAGTAAGGTTAAGAGCCTCAGGAAAGCAGCAAGGAGGTGAGAAGCATTGTTATTGACTGGTCTAGATTAAACAGCACAGAGGAAGATTTCAATTTGATAACGTCACAACCCTTCCTGTTTTTCTTTGCTGCTTCTGCTGACAATTTTGTAAGGTAATTAAATTGGCTGATTGAAGTCACAGTGGTCATGGGGCGATAAAGACCGTTTGGATTTAATGGAATTTAGAAACAACGGTGCACTGCACACAACTCTTACAGAACGAGAATTTTAATGACTCATTCAGGTTGCTGACTACATAGAACGTCCTGGACGAGTTTAATTGAAAGGGCAAAGCTGATTAACTGTATACAGTCTTTATTGCACTAGATAGAGGAATTAGACTTATCCTTTTAAAAGACTCATTATTGCATTATCAAGATTTAATGTAGGTTAAGAAAGCTTTCATCCGTGTGGGTTTTCTGGAATATCACCGGATCCTTTTGCCCAGTATTTGGAACACCACTAGTCTTGTAAAATGATTTTCACACAATTGCCTGATAGCTTGTATTCTTACTGACTGCTTATTCTTACTGATAACTTGCTTCTTACTGACTGCCACTTGTCCTTTGAAGAGATGCAATGTTCGAGTAATACCTCCAGTTTAAATGTGGTTGCTGAAAGAAATTATTTCTGCCACCAGAGATAAGAAACTAGAGAAAAGGAGATTTTTCTAAACTCTAATATTTGAGTTTAGTTTTAGGTTTTTTTCCCATTTATTTATGTATTTATTTTATATGAGAGAAAATCCCCTCAATTTAGGGAAAAAAAGCAAACCAAGCATTTTGTAGTCATTGTAAATAAAGCAGATCTTTCTCCCCTACTTAATGTATGTGTTTCTGAGTTTTATCCTTCATCCTCTTTAATCTCTTTCAGAGGAACAATTAGTAGAAGGTATGTCAATAATGCAAAAGAGAAAATAGAGGGTGCCTTATTTCCATACTCCCCAATCTGCAAGGCAAATTAATTTTTCCTGAATAAGCTTTCTGTAGTGAATGTTATGCTGTAATGTATGTTGGAAGATTAGATTAAACAGCATGATAACATAATGACATAATGTCATTATGCTGTCACATCTGAACTGAGCTATGGAGAATCAAAGATGACTGTCATATTAATACTTATAATTTTGTGCATGTCCCGTGCCATCCATGCTGTGTTTCCCCCTTTCTTCTCCTCACTCCCGCCCCATTTCCTGC
>VXBI01007471.1:647716-736116 GCA_013397375.1 Toxostoma redivivum
TGGTTCCTTTGTTATACAATAATAATTGTCTTGGGCACCTTCAATTTAAACAGCCAAAGCTCTCAGTAACGCAAAGAATACAGAACAAACATGTGTTTATCATTATTCCAATAACGGAGCTCAGCCAGATTTGGATAAAGCAGGTGGTATAGTAGTGCTATGTAAAATACTTAGCAAACTCAAAAACATTATCTAAATTTAATTTAAAAGTATTTATTAATGAATTAAAAGCACCATGCTTTTTATTTCATTTAGGCAAAAATTAGAAGTGAAAAATAGGTGCAAATGCTCAAGTCAAGACTGCTCTTCTTACACTGCTGCAAAGGTATGCTTGCATCACAGTTTGCAAGTGACTTGGATCAGTCATGATTCAGATTTCCTTGAACATTTTTCTTCTAATCCAAGATACTATTGAAACACAGTAACTCATTCAGGAATATGTTTGGTAGATTGCTTTGAAATGAAATACAAATTTTTAGATAACAGGTTTTTTTAAGTGTTTCAATTTCCAGGTGTTTCTGGATAGGGCATAGGAAAAGAGGTTCCCTGCTGGTATTATGAGTGGAGGCTACAGTAGGAGTAGTTTAACATGCAGCTACACCGTAGAGTTTAGATCACAAAGTTTGTTCTCAGTTCACAGTAAGCTTTTTTTTGTTACCCATGCATTGGAAGGTAAATTCATTTATGGGTTTTAGCGACTTTTTGGAGAAATACATTAATGCACATTAACTGCATTAACTGAATGCATGTTTTATTATATTAATATTTTAACACATAGACTTGTTAAAACCTAATTTTTTTCAAGAAAATTGTTATTTAGATTTAAAGTCAACTGAACTAAGAATGTTGAAAGTGTTTGCCAGTCTTCCATCATGGAAAAAACCTGTTAGAATAATTAATTCTTTTATAAGGCTTCGGAGAGAAGAGAGAGCTTTCCTACTTTGCTGTTAGGAACTGTTGTTTGGGAGACTTGATGTCCTTTTAAATCTAAATTATGATTACTTCTCCCCCCTCTTATTTTCTTCTATCTGTATATTTTACTGTGTGTCTGATGTTTACTAATTAAAAAAACAACAACATTTAATCTGATTTCAGTATGTATAGCTAAAGGTTAGCATCATATTTTTGCAGACAAATGAAAAAGTGTGGTTTCATGGGTGGGCAGAATAATTTTGAAGGAAATTTTTTAAAATTTTTTTTATTTTTATTTTTTGCACCTGGATCTTGTATTTGATCCTTTCCTCTCACTTTGTCTTTTTCCTTAATTATTTTGAAATTGTGAAATGGAAAATGATAACTTGTATGAAAAGGAATATATATTTGAATATGTTTTGTTCTGGTCCTTCTTGGAAAGTAATTTTTTTCTAACTTTCTGGGAAAATCCATGGAAGAGGTAAAAAAGTCTGGAAGTTCTCATTTCTGTCTTAAAGTTAAACTCCTAGTCTAAGCCATGCTTTAGGGCTCCTCTGCAGCATTTGGGGAGTGATAGAGGCAAAAGATTAGACAAGGTTGACTTAAGCTGGATAACTCTTACATGGCTTAAGTTAGGCTGAATGAACCATTTCCCTCATGGAATCAGCAATATGGAGAAGTCAAAGTAGACTGAATATGGTTTTTTGTTTTCTTCCCAGGTTTTAGTGACTATTATGACATATTGAACTCATTTTTTCTGGTGGAAATTTAAAAGGGAAAGATTAATATATAAATGGGTCATCAGTTTCTTCCTGACATGAAAATACAAAAATGCTGAATCAGAGACCATTCACTTATTCTGCTAAAAACTTGCCAGCAAGTGGGTGGTGCTTGTTTTCATAATAGATAATCATAGCTAGTCCTGTAAATAAGGACTTGTTTGTGAACACACATATTTAACTGATTACTTCCTCTACAGACATTTGTTGAATGAAGCTTATCAAGCTTGCTTCAAAAGGTGCAGGAATATTTCACTCTGAAAGAGCATGCTATCTTCATACATAGCTCTTTATGTATGTCCAGGACAATATTTCAAATTGTCTCATTTCTCTGAATACAGAAATAGCTATTCCTTTAAAATGTTTTTTGTCCTAAGGTAACTGATATTGAATGTAAAACAATTTTCTTAAAAAAAGAGCAGATACGTGATTAGGCAATAGTCTGGGTAGATTTGTTAAGGATTAGTTTATTATTGAACTTGCCATCCATTTGGGCTTTTGTCCTCCCCTAGGAGCTAAATATATAGCAGCTATTTCAATCAGCTCAAGAGCTAAACATATGTCAGCTATATCAATCAACTTGCATTTATGCTGTTATTTAGAAGTTGCACAATTAGGACATGATTTACCAAAGAGTCCATAATTAAAATAATTACACTAGTAAGCATGAAACATTTATAAGAAAATCTGAGTCTCATAGCTCACAATTGTAAAATTTGACTTTCGCTTTTTTAAGCATGTAAGCAAATATTTTCAGTCCTGTCCCAACTGTTCACATTGCAAAACTTTGATGAAACCAGATATTTTACTCAGAAACCAATTAATGCTTCTATTTCTACCTGTATTTTTAGTATGAGTGCTCGATCATGAGTCAATATCAACTACTGAGAATGTCAGAGATGTACAATCCTTGAGAGTTTAGTGCTAAGTTGATTTATGATAGCGTGTTTTTATATATACACCATGGATTATAGGAAACGATGTAAAGTTTCTTATATGTAGTGATTCAAAACTACAATTTATGGATCAAATGTTGAAATAAGATAACTTGCAGTATGCCTTAGGTCTCATTATCCTCTCACTTTCTGTTCAGTTCAGGGGCTTATGTTAGCATGAAGCGAAATAAGAATCAAAGCTGTAGCATGCTGTTTGGAAAAGGAGTGGTTTAGATTTCTCTAATGCTAAAATGAGGTAATTGTGTTAAAGTTCATGGATATTTGCCAGTTTATCTTAGGTATAGTCATTGCCTGCATGAATTGATGATAGAGTACTCTTCCTGAGTTGACTGATTAGGTCCACAGTGATGTTGAATACAAGTCAAACCACCTGTGCTGGTCACCATTAGCAAAGATGCTAATTCCAGAACCTGTCTTTCCTTGAATTTTTCCCCCCAACCATCTTTTAAAGTCACGCTACTGTTTTTTACATCTACATTTGTTGGTCATTTATTTACCTTAACAATACAGAGGCATGTACTATAAAACAAATTCAACATCATAAAAATAATTCGATTGATGGGTTTTTTTTGATTTTGATTTTTAAAGTTTAAAATGGTATACTCACTGATTAATGCAGTTCAATAGTAGCAGAACAACTTGTTTTACTGATCAAATACTGGAGCACAATCAGAAACACTGTACTATGTGAAATATATGTAAATAACAGTAGCAAACATGAAGATTACATATTCTGTAATAGAAAACTATTTTCTAAAGAAATAATTTCATTGATATTTGGAACATTTATCCTACAAAGCAGGAAATTTTTAAAAGAAGTTCCATGTTACTTATTTGTTAAGAATTTGACTCAAAAGGCACTTTAGGAAAATTAAAAGCATACAGAGTACTCTAAAGCAGTGGAATTAATTTTCTTTTAAAATGTTTAATCATAGTGGTTTTTGGTTTTATATACATTAATGGGAATATGTATGTTCACATTTTTAAGCATTTTAATAGCAAATATTTGTTAAAAAATGTCATACTTTTAATAAATTATCAGCATGCATTTGAGTATTAAAATTCATCATTCTTGTTTTGTATTGTGCCACTTAAGGACCAATATCAGGACTGAGCCTTAGGGAATCTGACTTGTAACCTCTTTGCTTATCTGATTTCTACTGTTCAACAATGTTTACAGTTTTCATGTATACTATGCTAACAAAGCTGGGTTTTTTATTCAAATGGTTAGAAGACCTTAGCCTAGCAACCTTTTCAAGTTAATGATTACCCATTTTTAAAAAAGTATTTATATACTGCTTAGAAATATCTATTTTCTCTGGTATTTTGAGGCACCCATATATGCTTCTAGTCTGTGCAGCAATGAAAGTTTGATGTTTCACTCTCTGAATCTGATTTTTGAAAATATTACTGTGCAAAATTCGAATGGAAGGCCAGTGACTGGTCGTAGATAATTTGAGGGCAAATTTGGAACTCTTCTTTTTAAAAGAAAATATCATGTACTGAGGGAGTAAGTCTTCATGATTTTTAACAATTGTGCTTTTGGACTAGTCCATTTTCAAAGCTAAAGTTTTTGGTGCTTGTCTTCATACCTTGAGGTGCTGATCTATTTCAGTCAATGAACTACTTGGACATGCTCCCAGATAGTCCTGGCAACACTGTTCTCTTCATTTTGTTGAAAGAAAAAAAGTTGATGAGCAGGATGGAGGTGGCTTGAGAAAAATAATGCAGATGAATTCAAGGCCATCAGTGTTGAACAAATAAGAGAAAGGAATTTAAAAAGGTGAATGAAAAAAACACTGTTTTCTTTAAAAGGCTGTATACTACTGTGAAAATAATAAGATGTTTTTTTCTGTCTAGTCAAAATCAAACATGAAGATAATATTTGACAAAATGATCTGATAATTCAACAAAATAAGCATAGCTTTATTTTTTAAACCAAGAATTTGCTCAGTTAAATCCCTTTGCTTGTTATTGAATATTGAGTATGATCTTTACATAAAGAGCAGAAACATAGTTAAATAATCTGTTCTTGACTAGATTTGGTCTTTTCTTAGCCTTGAAGGAAGCATGCATGGGTCAGTTCAGGAGAAGTGGTAAGCCCTTCATATTCCTCATCTGTAAGCAACTGAGGGAAAAAAATGGAAATTTGTGAAAGATGCATGTGACTTCCTTCCAGTAATGCTATATGCATTCATTTGGATGTCCTTGAGAGGGAAAGACTATAAAGTATGAGTGTTATTAAAGCTTATCTCCTCAGATCTCAGCAGACTCTATCATTCACGACATTCAATATGCCTTCAGAAACTTACTGTGTGACTGTGATAGAGCTAAGAAAAATGTGTTCAAAAATGCATTATATCAGATTTCCTAATGTCTTTTCAAACCTGCCAAAACAATGAAAAGTCACATTTAAAGATCATATGAATATTAGTCAGTCAGAACATGTTTAGTGTTGTCCATTTGTGACCTTTTGTGTCTGGACATTGGAGATTTCAAATTGAGCTGTAGATTTGCATTGTTCTGTGTTCATCAATGTTCATTAAACACTACTTTTGTTGTAACTTGAGGTAAAACTATGCCCTATTCTCAAATAAGGAGTGTGTCTTGCTTTTCAGAGTATTTTTTCACTCTTTTTATTCATAGGAAGATGCTTGAGTTGGATAAAGCTGTTGTATTTAGCTGTCGTGGTCACAGGCACTCTGTTCCCAATGAGTTCCTTTTTTGTTCTTACTGTCATCTTCTAGTTTATAAGAGAGTTGTAACACCTAATTTTTGGAAGCCTTCCCCACTTTGTTTCTACAGACAACTGGTGTTCTACTCAGCAGAACCCATCTGATGGTTATAGGGTAGAAAATTAGAAGCTCTTTGTCTTCTACTCCACTGTAGTTGTATACTTAAAAAGTAAGCAGCAGTATTTTCACTAATCTGTATTAATAATTGTTTATTGTACTTTTGATGATAAGTCTCTTTACTTATTTCTGGCAATAATTTGAATATCAAAAAGTGTTCCTCTGTTCTTGAACAGAGGAACTAGGCAACAATGATTTTAAAAGTATGGCTCTCTATCAATGTGCGCACACACACACACGCGCGTTTTTGTGCTGTGGTGACCCAAATGTAGAAAATAAAAGTGGGAGTATGTTTCCTTTGCTGGAGTTGTCGTTAACGTAAACCAGGAGAAGTGCCTGAAGGTGCATCAGGGGTCTTTGATGGAAGGACTCATAACAATTATCCATCTGCTTCTTGACAAGTGGTGTGAGCCTGGGATAGCAAAGAAGTGTGAAGGTGGCAGAATCTGTTCTTACAGGGTGCGATCTTCATGAATATTTTCAAAGTGGTTGTGAAAACAAAAAAATTCAAGCAAGAAACCATGAAATTTAGCAAAGAACCCACGAAGTCAAGTATATTTATGACAGAAAAAGAAGAGAAAACATTAGAATTTTCTACCTTAAAAAAGATAAACAAAAATCTGTGAATGAAGTTGGGGATGTATACATGCTCCTACCCTCAACACCCCGCTGCAGCTGCTAAAAATATAGAAGTGATACTTGTTAAGACATCAACTCTGCTTGCCAGGGACCAATATTCTTGGTGTAAGGGAAATCTTCATTTATAGACGATTTACCTGTGTGAGACCCATCGGAACTTCCTTTCAGTATACTTTTAAGGGGAGGTAATTATGCCAATGTTTTAGGGTTCAGCTAGCAGTGCTGTAAATGAATAGAGCCTACTGAAGCCAAATTCTTCTACAGTTTAATCTCTTAGATTAAAGCTACAGTACTGCAACAAACCTTTGGGTAAGTTTTCTGGCTTTTTTCTTTCTATGTAAATTTTTCCTTGGCTTTATGGAACCATGATATGCTGAGATTTTGGTTCTTTGCTGATCAGTTAAGGAGCTCATTACCTCTGTATTTGACTTCCCTATTTCACCAGGCACATTTTTTCCACATTTCTTTCAAAATCTTACCTACTGCATGGATAACTGTGCATGGATAACTGCACAAATATAGTTAGTAGGCCCAAAGCCAGAAGAGATTTTAATTCCGTGGATCACCTGTTGAACCATAATTTTAAAGACCAAGAAGCTGAAGGAGTAATAAAATACTGGTTTAAGGTTTAGAGTTCCTGTAGCTCTGATACTGAAGTAATAAATTGAAACTAATTTTGTGTATTTTGTGAGAAAACTGGTAACCAGAAAATATTGGCTTTGATGTCACCATAAAGATAGTTGAGCTCTTAAGCAAAGTGAGAGAAAAACAGGAAAAGGGTTAGTCTAGGTATTAATGAACTATGTTATGGTTGGTGAAGACTTTTTTGTGCTGTTATACAAAATTGCAAAAAAAAAATTCTATCAGGGCTGGCAAGGAATAGGGGTTTGCTAAGATTTTCAGATGCTTTATGAGTTCTTAAATGCTCTAAGTACAATATTTCATAATTACAGTGTTAGTGACCTGGAAATGCAGAGGATTGCTTTTGATTTTTCAAATATTTTTAGCCCATGTTTTATAATTACTACTATTAACTAATTTTTTTTCAATATTTTTAGAATTTAGTTACCTTTCAATAGAATTTCATATTTTTAAGAAATCCAGTCAAGTTTGTTTGCTTCACAGGTAAGAGTTATTTTAGCGCATTAATTATTTCAGAACTAGGACTTATGTTAAAACTTCTACAAAAAGTGTCAGCATATTTAAAAAAATAATACCATCTTGATTACAGAATTATATATATTTCTAGTAGTTCTTTTAGTAGCAATCAAATATTTTCCATTTTGTATTATGTAAACCCTTTGTTTATTAACACAAAGTGGCACAAAACTTTTTAAATTAATGCAAGTTCCATTTAAAAATGCTTTAAATTATTATATGTGAAAAAAAAAAACGTATTGGTCACTACATTCACCAGTATTCTTATTGACAACTACAAAAAGATAAATGAGCTACATTTCCATGTCCATATTTCACTACTACACTTCCACAACTTTTTCTGCTGCAAGGCTGAATGGTTTTGGCTGAATACTGCTTTACCAAGTATTTACTTTGCCTTGTTCCCTTAGTATTCCATGTTCATCCTTGTCATATTACATCTTTTACAGTTATTTCAGAATTTATGTAGAAGGAGGAGTTAATTTAAAACTTGACATTATCATTGGAGATCTCCAGTGTAATTTAGTAAAATACTAAACAGAGTCCTGACAATTTTGCTTCTCTGAGGTTTGTGTCAGCTGTGAAGTGTATGGCCTCTGGGTATGAAAAGATGTGGAGGTTGGTGTTTTTAGCTGCACAAGATAGTAACTAACTTGGCAGCTTCTTTCTCTCAAAAGAAGAATGTGTTCAGCTGGGGTAAAAAATGTGAAAAAGTTCATAGGAATCTTGGAGTTGAGTGCTTTTGATCTTATTTATTAAACCAACCAAACAAATAATAATAAAAAAAAACCCCAAACGAAATCCCCAAACTAAAATATACCCCAAAGCAAAACCAAACTATTTCCTTCTGGACACTGATATAATTGTTTTAGGGACAGGAAAATACAATTTTAAGAGTGCGTAGTTTCATGCTATACGCAAACAGTGCTGCTGAGAAGTGTTCCTGTGTCACAAGAAAAGAACTGTTGGCCGTTGTTAAAGAGGTAGATCATTCTGATAATTACCTTGATTGGAGAAAGTTTATTATTCAAAGTAATCTCATAGCTGCCCAAAGCTCAGAAGGACTATCACAGGACTATCTGGTTACACAAAATAGAGCTGTACTATTTTATTTTTCAGTATTTTAATGGAAAAAAAAAGATGAAGATGTTGATATTTTATTAAAGACATTGTGTTTGTGTACTTTAAGCAGTTGGCATTTTCATCCATAGACCAAGATTCTTCATGTGCTACTTTTCTAGAACTATTTCCTTTGTACAAAAGAAAGAGCTGTAAGTATACCATACATAAAACTGATGATACCATTATGAGATGATTCATTATAAATAAATCTTAAGCAGCCTTGGTCAAGGATTTTGTTTTATCTATCTGATTAATCTTTTCTTGAAATGGATTTCCCGTGACCTTGCATTTTTGGATACAACTCCAGTATAAAGCAGATAAATGTTGGTTATGACCAGACAAACACAGGAGAGAGACTCTGAAGAGTCATATTAAAACAAAATATTACTTTTAAAAGAACACAAATTTAATTTAGTATCATACCTAAATCCCTGCCCGTGGTTCTTGGGAATCTACCAATAGTTATGGGTAGTTATTTTTCTAGAAGGTTGATAAATGCTGAAAATTTATTAAATAAATGAAATAAAGTTATCTTTTAAAAAGAATGCTAGTCAATCATGTACCACAATTGGATTTTACTTTTTTATTTCAGAATTGGGCATGTACCCATGCTTTCATGGTACTTCTCAAAACATCCTTAAATCTATCCTAATCCTGCCTAATAATAATAATAATAATAATAGTAAAAATAAATATTCAGTTTCTTACAGTAGTGATATAAAACTCCTGCATGTGCTTTGCAAAGCATTAGGATCACTTTTTAAGAGTTGTCGTAGTAGGTCATAGGATTCTATATGAAATGATAGAGAAGAAAAATGCCCACACAGAAAATTAAACATTTTCTAAGTCCTGTTTTGACTTATGGAAATAGCAGGTACATATTGTGTCATGTCCCTGTCTATCCCCCCGGAATTAGGGTACATCTATTGGAATGTACAATACATACTTTTTGAAATTGATGAAAATTACAATTTTTTACCTATGGATAAACTCAATTTTTATAAATTAAAGTCTGGTCAATAATCATAGGTTTTTTTTAATGACCTTACATTTTGCATTTAAAAACTTGTGGCTTTTAAATTTGAATAAGCTTGGAATCTGGGGAGGTTTTTTGTGGTTTGTTTTGTTTTTTTTTTCCTTTTGGTGGGTCTTCTTTAGGGTATTTTGGGTGTGCTTTGTGTGTTTGTGTTTTTTTGATCCATAATAAAGTAATAATACTTTTTCTGTTAAATGAAATTCTTCAAGTTTGGTTTTGAGTCAGCATTCCAAGGAATCTGTCAACATGAATAAGGCATCTATTTCCTGATAAAACCAAATTCTCTTCCACCAGTCTGATTACAATATTTTTTTTCAGTGTTTGCACAAATAATCTTTGATTCTTATGCTGACTGCATTTTCCACACCCGCTATTTGTGCTTGGGCATGCAGTTGGGGGTGCATCCACCCTGGATCATACATCATCTGATTGTTCTTCTGAGAGAAGAGAACTCCTGAAAGTTAACATTTGACATTAATCCTTCCACATTTTTTCCATTATTTGGTATTTGGCTGGTGAGACCAGTATTTATGACAGTAGTTGATTTCACTGCTACTTTGTTATCAATGCTTTTCTTCACTCAGACTTGCCATATTGAATCTCTGATAGCTGGAGATTGGTTTTCCCTCACATTTTAACGTGCTGCTGAAATAACCTCAAAGGTGGGCAGTCTTCTTGCAGGGGGTTTTATAGCTGGCTAAAGAGCTGTAAACAGAAAAGATTGTCTATTAAGGAATCTAAAGGTTTGATGGATTAATTGTTCACATTATACTAAAGAGTCCGGAAATGCTAACAACAAATTGAAATATGCATCTATAAACAAATAGAATCTGAAAATAATTTGAGTTTGACCCAAATTCAGGGCTTTATTGAATCCAGGATGAATCTATGTGTTTGCAGGCTTGTCTTAGAAAAGTGTACCCTACATGGCTGGATAACAATTCTGCAAAGGTGCTTAAATCTGATTACTTGAGACCAGTTAAAGACCTATCCACTTAGAATTACAACATTCAATGACTTACAGACTGTAATGAATGATTTCAATAATCCAGAAGTTAAATAATAATAAAAATTTTGCTTCACATCTTGACTTCACAATTTTTGATTTGAAGTTTAATGCAATTTCTAGCTTCAGAAAAGATTCTGCAATTTCCTTGGAAAATTTATGAGAATATATTCAAATAACATAATTGATTTACAAGAAATCCCTGTGTTGCTCAAAGCGAGTATTGTGGACCCTTTCACTCAGTATAGGTTTCATAAAATAAATGTTATTTTGAAGCATATATATCAAATCAAAACAGATGGGTCTTGAAACAAAGCATATTGGTATACATATGCCTAGAAAGTTCTTTAGAATGAACCTCCTAGGAGCTGTGTTATAGAATTGTTTGGAAATGCTGTCCTGGTGAAGTGACTGTATTTGTCTTTTTAGATATCACTGGAAATATAGATATTTAAAACCAAAATTTTACTTTTAATACATAATATCAGTGGGTGCTGGGTACTTACTAGCAACATTTTCAGCAGTACTTTCAATGGAAGATTTCCAGTGTAACTGTAGACAACATCATATGACAGAACTTGCTTTTTTCTGTTCTTAAAATGTATGTAGGCAGGAAAATATGAAATATCTTCAAGTAGTAACTAAATAATGTAAGCATTTGTTTTCACTTGTGGAATGTGTTACTATTCTGTGACTATTTTTGGCTGTTTTCCTCTTGTCTTGATCTTGGAACACCTAAATGCCAACATCTCAACATGCACATTCAGCAGCCTGAATAACTCATTTAACAATGAATTGAATTAGTCTTTATGTCTGAGGGAAATCTCAGGAACAGATAATTTGGCAGGGTTCTTACAGTAAACATTATTTTCCATAACTAGATATACATTTTCAATAATTTATTTTTCAGTGGAAGTAAATGCTTTCAAATTAACATATTGTTTCTCTTAGAATATGCCGGTGAATGCCTGAAATATTCCAAAGGTGGAATTTCCATTTTGCACTGTGACTGCTTTAAATAAAAGAATATTGCTATACAATTTTAAACCTTAAGAACTGAGTAATGAATAATAGCTCCCGGACTTCTCTATTCCCTTTTTTGTTTTATATTCCATTTCCATTAATTTCTTTCTTCATTAATCCCACAGCTTTATCCATCCTTTGCAATTTCAAGCTAGAGAAAACAAATTAAGAAAAAAACTCCTGTTAATTGACTTTATTTGCTTTAATGCTGCTAGTCCATATTATCTGCTCTCTTAAATTGAGTTTGGGATTGCCAGCTTTAAGGGTATTACACTGCATTTTGGGATACTGCCAGCATATCCTGAATAAATATATTTAAATCAAAGCTAAGCTGCTTAAAATATTCATGTTATGCTCTTAGTATGGTTTAGAGGAATGTGAAACCATTTAAGACTTGCTAACCTGTTTTATGGCAAAAAATGCATTGGGCATATAGCCTAAATTGATAGTCACTGTTAACTTTGTTTAATAGTGTATGGTTTCATAGTTTTATTAGCAATCATACATTCAGGGGCTAACTGATTTGGAATTTATGGCATCATGCAAATGCACAAGTTATAGCTGTAAAGAAAAATATTTTTAACTGAAAAATGTTTTGAGAAAAGAAGTATTCTGAGTAGATAAGATAATGCATGTTTGCTTTTTTATGTATTGCAGGAAACTTTGAATATCAAAATCAATAATGCGCTAATTTAAAATAGTAAGACAAAAGAGAAATATCTAGAAATATTATGGTAAAAGTATGATATCCTGTAGAGAGATAGATCCTGTAAGAGAAACAAACCCAGAAATTTTAGTGTTCCTGAGGTTAGTCAGCCTCACCTCAATCCTTGGAAAGGTGGTGGAATGCCTCATCCTGGAGGTCATCTCCAAGCATGTGGAAAATAAGGTGATTAAGAGTAGTCAGCATCAATTCATCAGATGGAAATCATGCTTTGCCAACCCGGTTGCTTTGAGACAATGAGACAACTGCCTGGATGGATGAGGGGAGAGCAGTGGGTATTATCTACCTGGACTTCAGCAAAGCTTTTGACGCTGCTCTCATGGTACCCTCATGGGTAAACTCTGGAAGTGAATGGCAGATCCCAGAGGGTTGTGATCAGGGGCAAAAGGTTTAGTTGGAGGCCTGTTGCTAGTGCTGCCCCCCAAGGCTCAGTATTGGGCCCAGTATTTTTTAACTTTTTCATCCATGACTTGGACAAATGCCTCCTGTTTGCTACAGAATCCAGAAAAAGCAACTTCTGTTTTGAAAGTTATAAAACTCTGGATTTATTCTACAGTGTGCCTGTGTAGGTCTGTGTTTACCAGTCTATGTATCCATCTCATACAGAAAAAGGCAGCTGAAACTCTAAACCAAATAATATGGGGTAGGGATGTGTGGGGGAAGAAGGCCCTGTCCAGTTCCCAAGTTACCAGTTCTTAAAAGGTGCTTATAACAAAGATGGGTACAAAATTTTTAGTAGGGTGTCTTGCAATAGAACAAGGGGTAGTGGTTTTAGACTAAAAGAGGGTTGATCTAATGAAGATGTTTTTTACTGTGAGGGTGATGAAACTTTGCTCTGAGAGGCAGTAGATGCTCCATCCCTGGAAAAATTCTTGGTCAGGTTGGCTGGGGCTCTGAGCAACCTGATCTTGTTGAAGATGTCCCTGCTCACTGCAGAGAGGTTAGACTAGATAATCTTTAAAGGTTGCTTCCAACCCAAATCATAATTCAAAGATTCTTTCAGGGAAAACCAGCTCAGGGTAGATTATCCCATCTGGGGAAGGGAGAAGGGCAGACACAGACATATTGAGCCTAAGAATGAAATGTGTGTATTTGCAAATAGAGACATATGTGCACATATAGACATAACACTTTATTTTTGTTTCTCCAGCACCTTGATGTTATCTTATTTTACCTTTTTAAAATGAAATTTTGAATCTATACTTTCATCTCTATGTGTAGATGTCGCATACATACGTACATGCATACATACATACACATTACATACATATATATGAAAATTGAAATTTCTAGTCAGTACCTCATGTTAGCTTCTATAACCTATCTGTGGAGCATTTTGATTTCTGTCCTCCCCTTCATTTTCAGCAAAATTCCTTTATTTCTGTCCTTTGAGTTCTGTAAAACTTCTATTTATATGCTTCCAAGGCTGATAGAAGATGAAGATTTTAACTCCTCCCCATAAGGAAAGTATTGAATCTGCATGCATGCCTCCCCAAATTATGTCTTTGCAAGATTACTAAGCCATCCCATCAGCTACCTGTTAAGAACCACAAGGTTGCTGATTGTGATCACCTAGTGGACTCCCTAAATTATGTAGGGATTTTGAATATGGACTTTACCCGGAGGCTAGGCTCTGAAAACCCTACGTGGGTCAAGCCCTTAGTTGTACCTTTATTCCAAAATGAATGCCCTGTTTCACTGGGTTACATTTTTCACCTCATTATACCTGTGTAATGTCATTGCAGGCTTGACAACAGCACTGCTGTAAATCAAAGAAAAACTCATCCAGCATTTTTAAGGGATGTTTCATTTCATTCACACTATGTTCATCTTTAAAACTACTTTTCGGATATAATCTTTAATTTCCTTTCTGGGTTGCTGCCATAGAAATGTTAAAGAGTGTATATGGCTGAAGTAGCCCACGCTGCTGGCATCTAAAAATTACTAGATAAATTACTACTTCTAATGAATTATATGTGTGTATATATGTATTTAATGTACAATTTAGTATTTTTCTCTTGTTCAGCTAATTTCTAGTAAACACGATTTCACTGACAGGGTGAAAAGAATACCCTTGCTCTGGATTTCTGGAATAAATACATTGTGAAGACATGCACAGCCACTACTTTTGCTTGTGAAGAAGTGTCGTTGGAGGATAGCATACATGCTCCTTGTGTTACTTCCTTTTGCTGCCATTGTGCTGTCAATGCTCTTCTTTCTGTATATGCATTCAGAGCATCATCCTTAAAAATAAACCAATGGAACACAGAGAGCCAGAAGGTCCTTCTAGTAGTTTCTTATTGTTTCCTCTTTTTGGAATAAACTCTTGCATTTTCACTTTATACTGTAGTTACTATTTTTTTCTGCCAGGAAGAATTCTTCCAAAGTGAAAGTGTTGTGTTTTGATGCAAATATAATTTAACAAAAGGAAATTAATCTCCTTATAAAAGTTCTGCTGAATGCAATGGAATTGAAATAAAACATAGAAAAATCACATGATGCCTATGTGATCAGTTCTCACTAATTCTGCTTGCACATAAGGAAGTAGATCTTCTGACTTCAGTGAAAGCTCAGTGTCTGAAAGGTTTCTTGCACAGCCCTGAGTGGCCACTGCTCCCTGAACAAATGCAAAACTGAGATGTGAGATTCCTGTATTTCATAGGTATGACAAAAAAAAGTGAAAATCCTTGAAAACATTTGATTCATAGCTTTACACATGTACTTACAAGTCATGAAAAGGCATTAAAAAAAAATCATAGTTATTCTTCTTTCCAATAGTATGCTCAAATTTAATATGTAGTTTTACTCATGTTCTTTCACACACAGGTCTGGGCCTCTTAAATTTTGGCAATCAGCTTGAGCAGCCAGATAAATATGAGACACTTTCAGAAACAAAGCAAAAAATTCATATGGTTGTAAGATGCCTGCTGAGACAATTGGCAGGATTTCCAACACTAACTCTTGGAACCAGCTTGCCTGGAGATGCTTTGAAAGACAAACCTACTACAAAGAAAATGGTACCTCTCTGTTAAATAGCTGACCTGATCTCTGTTTGTATTGGAACAGCCCTATGAAGATTTCTAACAGCATTTTAAAAACTTCTCATTGCTTTATATTTTCCTTCCATTATTTTGTATATTTTTATATCTTGAATCTATATAATTTTCTTCAAGCATAAGTGATGCCAAGAAATTGAGTCATGTTCTGTGTGGGTAGAACGTGTTGTCATTTAGAAACTTAAGAGTAACTTAAGCACTGCAGCAAAGGGTTTTTTTGGTTGTTTGTTTGGGTTTTGTTGTTTGTTTGGGGTTTTTTACCACTGTAATAGATGTGACATGCAAACTAAACTGGTAAATGTTTTCAATTAAACAGAAAGTTTTAGGACCCAAATATACATGCAAGAAATTAATACACCCTCAAATTGTTTTAATTTCAAAGATTTATGAGAAAAATGGAAATACTGACCAGTTCTTTCCAGAGTGTCCAGATCTTGTTACAGGTTATACTAATCAATCATATCAATATTTGACTGTTTATTTCAATAGTTAAATTTGGGGAATTGCATCCTAAAAAGGAAAACAATATCCTGAGTTAGGTACTCGGGATCTGTATTGGTGTACAGGGAATGGAAGCCACAGAAACTGACGTGCAACAGTGAATAGTCAAAAATTACCCAATAAATGGGGAGTGACTCATGTCCCAGAATTGGATGTTGTTCATAGCTACGAAGAGATGACTTTATGTCTCAGGAACTATTTTTACAGTTTTCAGTAAAAGTCTCTTTAAAAAAGAAAATAATATACAAACAGTTTTATCACATTTATTTGAAAGACTAGTGGAGAAAATGTCCATTTTTTTTAATAGAATTATCGCGTAGCTAATTAATTCCTAGCGGATGTTGTAATTCTGAGGCCAATTTTTTCAATGTATAATGGGGATTTAATACACATCTGTTGCAAACCTACTGCTGATGCTGTTTCAGCTTTTGTATTGTAATGTATTGAAGCAGACACCGTAAGAAGGAAAAGGACTTCCTAGCTTAGCAGTTAACAGACTTGTTTGCAAGAGTTCTCTTCTAGATATAGAATAACATTTTTTATCCCTTGACTGTTAGAGGCGTAATAATCCTTCTGGCAAAAGACTGAGCCCCATGACTCCTCCTAATCTGTGGAGTTTTATACTGCTCTTTCTTCCTCTGCTGGTCTTTTGAATCTTGAATGCTTTAACGTACAACAGAAATGCTTCAACAGAAGCAGGGATTAAAGGCATTCACTAATTCTACGACCTTTGAATTTTCAATAATTTGATGGTTAATACAATCAGATTCAGCATTAAAGCATAGATTTAAATTCTTGCAAGATTGAGGCAGGTGAATTGAGCCCTGCAAAAAGTAGAGAAGCCATCTCTTCCTGTGGCTGTTGTGGGATTTTGTGTGAAACCAAATCCAATAGGCATGGTCTAACACCAGCTATCAGATTAAGTGCTGCAGGCAAAGCAGAAGGAGGTAGCTCATCTATTTATGCACCCCAGCAGGTCTAAGCCTGACTTGAGTACAGAGCTCTCTTGCTACTGTTGAGCCTTCCAGGCATGCACAAAAGCAGAACCTTTGGTAGGTTGGAAAGGTTAAAATAAGAAGCAGGCTTTGCTGGCTTTAGGTGTTAAAGGATTAGTTGATAGAATTAGATGGAAACTGGGTGGGGTAAAAAACTAGAATTGAGGCATTTGGACTTGGGATGGTAATTACTAGACCTATATATATATTAGGTGGAAAAATAAAAGTGAGGGTCAATAAAAAGTTGTTTTTATTGAACTAAAGAAAGCAAAATAAATGTAATAATGTTCAGATGTTTTTACAGTAAGAAACTTCATTATTTCATTGTTATAATAACAGTGCTTGGGCAGTTTTTTCCAAGCTAATTTATGAAGCTGATATATGCTTTGACACTGCTGTAATCAGCAGAGTCAATGACAACCACAAAGCCTTACATATGCAGTGTTCCCACAAGGTGTTCAATATGTTAATATTAGCAACAACCTACTCACCAATATAATGGAATCATAGAATGGTTTGCGTTGAAAGGGACCTTAAAGGTCATCTAGTTCCAACTCCACTGCTGTAGGCAGGGCCACCTTTCACTAGACCATATTATTCAAAACCATGCACAGCCTGACTTTGAACACTGCCAGAGATGAGGCATCCACAACTTTTCTGGGCAATCTGTTCCAGTGCCTCACGACCCTCACAGTCAAGAATTTCTTCCTAATATCTAACCTAAACCTGCTCTCTTTCAGCTTAAAGACACTCCCTCTTGTGCTATCACTACATGCCCTTGTTAGAAAATCCCTCTCTGACTTTCTTAAAAGCCCTTTTTAGGTACTGGAAGGTAGCTGTAAGGTCTGCCAGAGCCCTTTGCCCAGGCTGAATAGCTCCATAGAGGGCTGTCTCCATAGAGGAGGTGCTCCAGCCCTCTGGCCATCTTCATGGCCCTCCTCTGGACTCCAACATCTTGATGGTCCCTTGCCTCAGAGCTCCATGACTTTCAGTCAATGTCTGGGCCCATTCTTTTGAGTGCCTGGAGGTTCTGGATATTACTAACAGGTTTTCAGTTGATGGGATGAACTTGGTTTACAAAGTATTCTAGAAATAAACCATGTAAGAATTAGCTACTAAAGTATCAGAAGGGAAAAGACCCTCAAACCAAATGTAGAGGTGACAATTATAATTATCTTCGATAAGGAAATCACACATAAAAGCATAAAGCAATGAAGACATAATTATTTTTCTTAGGCGAAGGTTTAAAAAAAGTTATGTGTAACATAAAAAAATCCTATATTATTATTATTTAAGGGATTTATTACACTGAAGATTGTCAAAATAAGAGAACAGTTTCACATAGCCTGAATAGATGTTTGAAATGAGATTGTATGGATGACTGCAATACACGACAGCTTCTCTGAAATTATATATTGTATGTCTAGACAAGAGCACAAGTTCTCATGTTGCCTAGGTATTTGATATTCTGAAGATTATTCTGGGGAGCAGTGCAGTTCATTCCAGGTATGTAGCAAAATATGAATACAAAATGATACTGACAGTAAGCTTAAAACCTTCTTTCACTGGAAAAACGGACATCCCAGAATTATCTCTTCTGGGAAAGGATTTCAAAGCTGGTTAAATAATAGATGTATGTGAGACTGAGTGATTTCATTGAGGTGACTAGTGCAATAATAGCAAAAATGTTTAAAGCATGTTGTATCTATGCAACACTCAACAAATCACAAAATATTAATTTCTTTATTTACATTCTTAAGTAAGTAATAAATCTGCTGTCAGTCAAGTTAACTTCTTATCTGAGGTAAATCAATCCTCTGCTGAGATTATAGCTTAAAAATTGTAAATATGATAAGAAAATGTCATTTGGTGATTATGAAGAACATAGGAAAAATACTTACTTTTACATAATATAAGCTTATAATGAAAACATTTAAGCATAAACTTTTCTCTAATGATTAGGACTTTTTTTTTTTTTTTTTGCTAGCTTGTGATTTCTCACACAGAAATTAAATACAGGTAATTAAAAAATTAAAAATGCTTTATAATAATGATTGATACCTTTTTCAAGTTTTATAATGCTCAGAACAGCCTTATGAAAAATTTCAAGAGCTGGAAAAAAATCAACAGCCTAGATCCTCCTTCACTTTAGAAGAGTAACACTGCATAATGTGCATGAATGATGTCATTAGTTGAGCTTTTTGATTTGGAATTTGTTTTGAAGATAGATTATGCAGGAGATATTGCAGTGGTATGATTTTGGTTGAGGTGCTCCCTGTTATGTATGGATGTGGTAAGAGACATTATAAAACAGAGAAAGTAAATTCCAGGAATTCTAGTTTTAAAATGTATTATTTTCTCATAGAAAATGATCAGTAATAATTAATAGAAATATATTACCAGTAATGAAAAAAGCAGAGACCAGCAGATTTCTTTACTCGCAGGACAAGATTTTCTGCTATACTTTCTCTTAGAAGTGGCAGGAACTTCACATGGACTGACATTTAAGCTGAAGATTAAATAAAAGAATCGGTGTTCTCAATTTTAAAGGGCAACCTTTGGTGAAGTAAGAGCATTGGCTAGGGGTAGTCAGCTGGAATAAGAGCCTTCCTGGAATGAGGTAGTATAAGTATAAAATGAAAGTTGTCCAAGGTCAAGATGAAATAGACCTTGTGAAGAAAATGAATATGAAAAGTTTCCTTAGGTTTGTAAATAACAAAAATAAAATATAAATTTAGAAATACCCACCCAAACAAAAAACGTGATGCAAATGTTTTTCTGGTAAACATGAGCTGAAGAGTATGTAATATGGGAGATCTAAAACATAAATGCTTTTAACAGTGTTTGAGTATGGTTCATGATGATCATAGTACAGGGTACAACATGAAGCAAAAAAAGAATAACTTATACAGAAACCTTGAAAATGAAAATTACCACAAATAGAACACAAAATTGAAGCCCTTTAATAATTTCATAGTAAGGATTTAGATAGTCTATGTATTGAAAGCAGGACAATATATGTCAATATTAGCAAATGATAGGGCACTACTAAATGTACAATCTCTGATAGCTCATGCTAAACTGCCAAATAAGTTTTTGAAGGAAAGGAAAACCTCAAAAATAAGATTTAAACAGAAAATAGGAATTATTAAAATGTTTTATGAACTGTAGATTTTATTTGCTAAATCTATCCAAGAAACTTGTTTTTATTAGAAAAAGTAGGTTAGGTATATCTCATCTTTCTAAACTGCAAAGTGATTTGACAAAATGACACATGGGTGTAGTGGTTAAATGCTATAGTTAGACTAGAAATGGTGACCGCTATCCTGGGATGATATTAGGAAAATGTTTGAAGAGGAGGTGATGTGGACTATGCTGATGGGCAAGAATAAAGTTAACATTGATGTATCTCAAGTTACACTTTGACAATGATTTTTAAACTTTCTAATTACTAATATAATAAAGAAAAAGAGAACTGTGAGGGTGAAATCTATGTAAAACAAGAAGGACTATCCTGATGACAGGATAGCAGAAATGAGATGAAATTTGAAGGATGTAGCTTGCCTATGCCTTAAGGGCGTGAATATGTGTGTAAAAGAAATAATGAGATGCAAGAAGGGAATGCCAGAGTATAAGGAATGTACTTGCAAAGAGAAAGGCTATTGTGGTCAGCCATATTCAGTAAAAATGGACAGAAAATGAAAAAAACAGTGCAAAGAAAAGAAAGTGGGAATGGTCAGTGAACCACAACTTGCCTTATATTAGGAAACTAAGATGGTCTTCTCCATGCAAAATATTATGGAGGAAAGAAAAAATTATGAACTCCATGTAACACACAAAATGAATTTTTTGGGAAGCTAAGTTACCTAACTTAAAGGAGAATGCTAACATAGGAGCACAGCTGATCTCGGAATGTCAGGAGTCTATTTCAGGGTTTCTTGATTCACCTTCCATAGGAAGAGTGGAGTAAAACATGAGATTATATTTAGGCAGAGTCAAATAAAAATAGACAGTATATCTGTGACAAGTTTCTTGTGTTTGATGAAAAAGGTTTCAGAGATTCCCTCCAGTCTGCTGTTTCTTTATATTTGAAGAGAATTTATTGTTACCATAGTAACGGACATGGAGGCTGAATTTCTTTATTATTCCTTGATGCAGTCTAGCTAGCATGGACAGTGAAAGAACTAATTTTACTTTGTTAATTTTTCTCTCAACCTTGAGTGGCACTTTGAAAGTTAAATGGAAATGCTGTAGATTTGTAGTGCATAAATGTATACTGCTGACTAATTCTCTAACATTGTCTTGGCCTCTTTGGGTGCTTGTGTTTGATCAATAGCTTTGACTTTTGGGCCACTGATGTTATTTGTAGATCAAAACAGAAAATAACTTGCTACAAGGTCTGTCAATGCATGAACTTTATGGAGATCAATGAATATCATTTTTTGAAACAGAAAAAGAAAATGTTCACAGAGTTTAATGTGGTTTTCTAGATCTGGACAGTAACATGCAGCAATAGCAACATGTATTTTCATAATTTAAATAAGTATTGTAAAAAAAAGTTACAATGCCATTAAAAGAAGATTTATTATTCTACCCTTAATGCTGTATTATTGTATTACAATGTTATAGAAGTGCCTAATGATTTTGTCTTTGCTGATGTGAAAGTAAGATGAGCACCTATGGTTTGAATTTGCATTTGATCTTTAAACAACATGTTACCTCCCCTCCATGAATCTTCATTTCTCACAGTTCAGGTCTTATTTTTTCCCAAGAAATGGATTAATAATGGACTCTTTGGCTGGATATAGATATGTCCCATGTTAAACTCTGGGAAATAAGATAGTACCTGGACAGCTGGTGGTCTGGGACTATGTTGACAAATTTGTATTCCACTGATGCCATACATAATTTCATACATTTTTACAGCACTGGACTATAACTTTTTTCAAGAGCAGGGAGAAACTGCAGACACAGTGAATATGCAAAGCTAAAAATAAAGGAAATTGATATAATAATATCTGCCATAGAAACCTTGTAATTATGTACCAATATGTTGCACTCCAAAATACAGAAAGTATATCTTTATATATTTTTCTGTTATTTAATGTTTTGTTCAGAATTTAATGTCATATTGTTGAATTTCATTCATATGTTAGGGCAAAACTTCAACAGATAAAAAGACAAATAAAAGCTGACTATTATTGCAGTGGAAGATTAAGATATGTTGACACTCTTTCTTTTCTCCAGCAGGCAGCTGATATTATGAAGAAGCGTTGCATAGATCCCTTCAAATAATGACTTTGGTGTATCGGTGGGGATTTCTGCTTTGTTTGAAGTTCTGGGGGTGGTTTTATTTTTTACCTTTTTTTTTTTTAATCACACAGTGCTTTTTGCTGGTCTGAGTTATAGACTTAGCTATAATCATATGCTGAAAACAGAAAATCATATGTAAATAAAGATATGTACTGCATTTCTCTTGAGAAGTCTAGTAGGAAATGAATAAAAGTGCCCTGCACAATTCAGCATAAAGTGATGTCACGAGCTTAGAAGGACAATCATTTGAAGTGCATCGCTTCCACAAACCAAATTGCTGTCAAATGGATGTGACTGGGATCTGATACATAAGAGGGGTGTCCTAAAGGGTCCAATCCCAAGCTCTTTACACAGACCTTAAGTGTGGTTAGTAGGAACAAGCAAAGGAACAATTATAAAAGAGAGAATATGCAGTTGAAAGTCTGCGGAGGCTCAGGTCCTATGGAAATTCTTACCTTTTAAACCACTAAGGCAATTCTTTTTCTCTAAATTTAAAAGAAGGCCAGTTGCACCTCTTCTGATAAACTGGGTTAAACTGTATTGATATGACTATTATGCCATTCTGAACAGTAAGGGGACACTAATCTAAAAAAGAAAAGTCTCCCTCCCTCCTTGGCCTGCTTCAATTTCTTAGTGAGACTACCCAAGCTTAATTGCATTTTTACTCTTTTTAGGTAATGGTGAGCCCCTTCCTTGTTATTAACTTTAATGAAAAGGCTATATTGTAATAAAAAAGACTAATGTTTCATTTAAAATAGAAGTTTTTTATTGAAGATAAATGTAACCTTTATGATTCATTTAGGAATAATTTTAATATAATTTCTGAAAATGTTACCATTTGTAGAAGAGTGACTGATTTAACTGGAATCTAGGAAAAGAAAGAAGGAACAAGGTAGAGGTGGCCAAAATATACTATGAACTAAGAAAATACTACTGTATGCCTTTTTTCATTTTGTAGTGGGATTACAGTGCCAGTAATTTGCCTGAAAAAAGTGAGTTTTCTTCAAAACTTTCTACTCTTTGGAACAGCTACAGAATTTTGTTTTGTTATCTGGAATAGTATTGTTTAATTATGTCAAAAAGAATTGGCTTTTATTCAGAAGACTAGAGAAATATATATTGTACTTTGAATCTAGGAGAAGAATTACTCCTCTTGGAAGAGAAAGGATAAATGTTCCTTCTTACCTTTTACTTATACATTTCTGTGACATTGAATGTGAATTCTTACTATGATTTTGTAAATGTGAACTCTCAAATGTGTAAATTGAGTGTATATGAAAGGGAAGAGAAAGTCTTTGTAGTATAGTACAGCTTCTTGCTTTATATTCATTAAGGATGTAGTATGTAGCTAAAAGAAGTTTTGAATGAGGTTTTTCTAATTCTTTCCTCACCTTCAAAATGCTCACAGAAATGAAGCCTTTTCACCACACATCTGTTTTACTTAAGTACTCACTAACACTCCAGCTGCTGCTTTAGAGTGCAATTAATTGTGAGATAACCTATGTTAAACCTTCAGCTCATATCTGCTGGAAGACTGACCTACTTTGGGAAGTGAAGCAACACAAAATAAAGACATAGCTGCAGGGCTTTTCCACTCTTCAGATGCTTTAAGCTAAAAGAATAGGGACTGGAGGGATTGTACAGCTGAAAAAAAATGTATACTTCAAGATAAGGAGGTGTAAGAAGGTTAGGTAGATGTATCAGCACATCAATCAGCTACTTAGTCAACTCAGAGAGGGAACAAAGGTTTCTCCTGTGTTATCCTATGTATTTAAATGGACTATCTAGGACACCTTCAGATAAGATTCCATTCAAATTGTGGGGTGAATTTAGGCCAAAATCACAGCACAATTTTTGCATTTATTAAACTATTGCAGTTTTGTAGAGCTTTATTTCCCTAAATTATAGTCAGAGTTTTTGTCTGCTCAAACCCAAAGATGAGAAAAACTAGAATCAAAATAACCCAGCTATAAATCTTGGAAGAATGCAAACTTTACATCACCTTGTATCTTCCTTAATATTGTTATTTTGGTGTTTTTTTTTTTTTTTTAATTTTTTAAGTAACTATAAAAACGTTGTCTTTTTGTTTTTCAACTTTATTTCTGTGTTCTAAATTTGTACCATTTATTGGAAAATAGCATGCAAAATGTGAGTATTCAAGCCACATGGAAAACTGCAGAAAATACAGTGCCTTTCTGTGAGATGACTCTTTAAGTCTTCCTCAGTCCAACATTTTCTTGTGTGTCTTTTACAATCTTTCTCTTGATCTAGAATTTAAAAATCAGTAGACAATTTAGCTTAGTCCAGCTTTCATTTGCCTAGTTAATACTGTATAATAAATATTTTATAAAATAAAAATATTTATTTTTAAGTTAATAAAAATTTTACTCTTCATTAGTTTTGCAGCCTTGCCAATAATCTCTTTGGAGAATGCACATTCAACAAGCACTCAGAAAGTCAGATTTAAATCTTTTCTCATTGGTGTTCATCTACCTGGTCACAGCTTCCTAAGTTAAATCAGTCCCCAGAGTTACTCTTGGCATTGTAACACTGCTAATGTGAATATGGCAGTTATATAATAATAACCAATGACTCTTTGGGAATGTCTTGTGAGAAAATGTGTGTACTGAATTCCATTCCTGATCAATCATAATTAATATCAATTTAACATCTTTATGTATCCATCAGCATTTGCATAAACACAAAGTCTGAGAGGAGTTTAGTCTTTATGCAATAAGTGCAAGACAGGAGTAGAATATCATACTATCAATCCACCAACATGAAAGGAATTAAAAGCAATTGGATTTTTGACAGTTTCTCAGATACTGCAGAGATGCAGCCTATGGAGTGTAAGGTGTACTTAAGCTCCTCATATGTGTGTTTAACTAACCCCAATTTATTGTCCTTAGCCAAAAGTCACATAGTACTAAACGTATCCATGTCATCAAGGAATAAACATCCATTTTAAATATTGAATTAAACACCATGCACTGTTAAAATTGAAGTCTGCACAAGAAGAAAGTCAGTAAAACACTTGCTTTGTTCTGTACAGAAAAACTTATTTATTTATTAATTTTGGGCCTTAAACATATTTTTGTCTGGCTTGTAAACCTGCCAGAAGCTACACACGTTAGTAGGAAAGTGTACATCTGAAGCAGAATTATGCCATAAAAAGAAGCAAAATCAGATGCCCCCAAAGTCACCCAGACAGCAAGGTTTAAAAAAATAACTGCTGCAAAGGGGAAAAGCACTTTCAGTACAAACATTTTCAATGCAAAATTCAAATAATCACAGTCCATGATGAACAGAAAAGGACTGGGCAGACTGGGACTACCCATTCTTGCCTCAGGCTCTCAAGGCCATGGGGAAAACCTGCCACACTTACATTGCTCCTTGAGCTGTGAAGGCAGAGGTGGCAGAAGAGAAAAATCAACAAGAAGAAAGACAACAGTTTAATCAGTGTTTTTTTTTTTTTTTAACTTATGAAAATCTGAAAAATATTTAAGAAATAAAATAATTAAAACATCTCACTTCTGTTCACAAATCTCAATGTTTCTGTGGCCCAAATGTTAATATGTAATTTAGCATATTTGCACTTTAGACTCCATAATCTCAAAACGTTCTATTAGTAGAACTGCAAAAAGTCTCTCATATCCAGTACCTAGGTAACAAGAAATATCTGGAGAAAGGAGAACCAACCAACAAAGCTGAGGCTTGAAGAGGAGGGAAAATTGGGGAAGGCAAATTATGATTTGCAATAAAGTTCTCAATTGTTTTAAAAATCCTCTTTTAATTATTTCCTACTTATGACCACAAGAATTGAGGAAAAGCATGAAATCCTAAGTCTATTTCTCCTTAGAAAACATACCTGATTTATTTTTACCTTTTCCCCAAATATAATTGTCCTTAATTCCTGATGTGACAGGAGTCACTGAAGATGTTTTATAAAGACCATGGCTAATGAAGATGCAATTCTGCTTGAAATAAAAGAATGCAGATCAAAGTGTTGTAAATCCTAGATATTTATACCTCAGCTGATATGGTCTCTAGGTCTTTCATCTTCAGAAGAAATTATGAAATACATGACATTACCTACACAGGAGGCCCATGGTAACTAAGTCCAGCATGGAGTATTTGTCATTGTTTGTTATGCAGAGGAACTAAATTACGGTTGTCAGCTCTTAGTAAATGCTTATGGTACTGCATTATGTGGGAAAAAACTCTAGACATATCTCTCTTCTTGGTCCATTATTGCCTAAGATGTAGGTGGAATTCCTTTAATATTTATTACTATTATTATTATTATTATTATTATTATCATCGTCTGGCTGAAAGGTATGTTAAAGAAGAAGATGAGATTGTATCCTGGTTCTGGAAACAGCCATTAGACCTTCTCAGATGTATTTTTATACAGACTCTGTCCGACTTGTTTCAACATGAGTCTGGTTAGATCTGTTTATTTGCCTGAGAAAAACTAGTCAGCCTTTCAGCTAATAAACTTCTCCAAATTTTAAGTATTTTAAAAGGAGGGACCCCCATGGCTGGTCATTATTTTAGTCTATGTATTGCAATTCACAGCCAAGGTTATACATTTATATTATACAAGAATTAAAACGAGAATAATGAAAGAGAAACTTTGGAGGAGTGAAAACCCAGTAGATGGAGACCAAGTGATGAAATATATGAAATATATGATGGTTTGTTCCCCCAAAAGAGAGAAATAATTTTAGATACTGATTCAGGGGTTGAGGTATTTATCTTTCTTTCATTTCAGTAAAGGCAACAAATATTTTTTATTTTATCCCTTTCCAGATAGCTGATGGGAGATGGAGAGCTTTTTGTCAGTATAGCTTTTTATTTTCTACTAAATAAGGAAAGTCAGCTCCCATCTACTGGTTAAAATTGCTGGGTACCCAAAACAAAATAAATATGCAAAATGTTATCTTCTTTGGAGCCAGCATTCAGGCCTCATGTGAAATATTTCTCAAGTCACTCACAATTGCCATAGAAAATGTGATACGACCTTTGTTGTTATATGAGTATGGGTAAAATAAAACAGCTATTGCTTGTCCAGTTTTTCTTCTCTGTGGGTATATCTTTATTACCCTGGTAGTTACAAAATGTTGAGTATTCTCTTACAAACATCTGCCACATCTGTTGCTTTTGCATTGAGAGGGTAGTGTCTCACTTTATCATTGAGTTCAAAGGATTTTGTGGAATATGGATTTGTAGCTTCTTGACCATGTAGGGCTAGAAGTCATCAGTCTGAGGCATGGACAGATCAGTGACTTTTCTATTGTGAAAAATATATTTATTTTCATAAAACTTTCACTTGAGACCGAGGCAGCTTCAAGCTCTCTCAACCAGGTTTCCCAGAATATCCCAAGTTGGGCCAAGCAGGCCCAATGAGCAAAGAATGCAGAACACTCTGGCAAGGAGCAAGGACAGATAGTCTTGGCTCCATTTACATCCTGGCCTCTCTTCCAGGTGCTCACATACTATTTTCTTGCTGGATGTTATTGAGAATGTTAGCAAGAAACAGGCAGGTCCTCTGAGAGGACACAAACTGAGTCTATTAGGTGTCTGTGATGCAAGATGTATTGAGTGCAGATCAAATTCTAGAAGAGTCTCTGCTGGGTGTATTATACGACTGGTAAAATAAGTGTGTTCAAGTGTACCTCAAGCTGGTCACAAATCAGATATATGTGACTTAAATGTGCTTGAAATCTTGCTGTATTGATTCAATGGAGAGAGTGCTCCAGCCTTGGACCCCTCACTGAACAGATCGAGAAAGTAATTTAATACAATTTAATACCCTGGTGTAAACACAGCTGTATTTCCTAGGGTTTTTAATGTACCCATACGTTTCTTTATGTCATTATAAACTATCAGTGAGCTGTTGAAAGATTATGAGAGAAATTCCAGTGCTCTGGTTTTGTGCGTTTTGGGTAAGAAATATTTTCTCTCTTTAGTACCGTAGCTTCTAAGCATTTTTCAGCCTTCAACCTGTGCTGCCTCCATATGGAATCTTCCAAAAGAACCCTGAAAATCCAAACAAAAGACCCCCAGTCCAGAATGCACTGTTCATGACTGCTCATAGCATAGGCTACTCATTTTACAAGCAAACACAGTGTGATGTTTAGGAAAAAAAAAGAAGACATGCTAAACTTGGTTCTAGTGTGATACTAGAATAGAGATTTCTCTTTCATTTCACATTTCACAGGGAATTTTTTTTAATTAATGAACACAGATAGCATTATACAATGCTTTTGCATAAATTATTCATCAATTAAGAGGAAACTGTTATAATATGCAATCACCCTGGCCTAATTATTATTTATGTGGCTCTTTAAACAGGGATACAATGACAGGTATAAAACACAGTGAATTTAGGACGGTATGTGTTCTGCTTAACCACCTGACTCCATTCTGTTAATGTATTTTCAGTTTGCTTTCAATTTTTTAACATATATTACTGCTTCATTGGAAAATCTATTTATTTAAATAGACAGAAATTTAGTAAACTGACTTTTTAGTCAATTACATTTCTCATTGCCTGTTTAGTCTTGTGTTCAATGCCTTCTATACATATCTGAATATGCATACACTTCTTTCTGTTTAGTCCTTGTTCTTAATTTTTTCTATTCTGATTTATTCTCACAACATTGCAGTTTATGTTTCCTGATTCTTCAATATTTCATGCTTGTATGATTTTATTTATTTCACAAACTTTATAGCTTAAAGAAAACAAACTGTGGCTTTATTGCTTCATTGTATTTATAATAATTTATTATATTTCTTTATAGTTATTGCTTATACTTTATCACTTTATTTATTAGAGAAATTCTACCCTTAATGGCATCCTGGACATAATGATACAAGTTGTAATAATAATTGTTATTTATTAATGTGTAAAATAATAGCAGCTCCCAGTCAGGGCTTGAACTTGTGCAGTTGAATTCTAAGTTGAATCCTGAATATGTGAAATCCACTGTGGAAAAATTTTCCTAGAAATGCCCATATTTTGATAATGCTATTTGACATGCAAGATCTTTTAGAGAGTCTGCTCTAAAAAATGCATGCTCTCTAATGCATGAGGAGAAATAACTTATTCTCAGGTACACCAAACAAAATCTTTTCATTTATATGGTGTTCTTATTAAGTCATTCACTAGAACATCATAGGAGATTAGACATACAACCCTAAGTTTCAGTGGGCTCAGTGTGTTTTTCTTTAATTTCCTTAAATACCTATTGACTGTGCAACTTGACACAAGAAAAAATTCATCATGTGAAATTTGCCCATTGGTGATGTTGCATGTGATTCCACTGCTTTTAATGCTGTTTGAGAAAGAGACTAGGGTTTTGGCATGTGCAGTAAGTGCATTCATATTATCTCCTTGCACTCAGGTTCTTGCTCTCTGTTTGGGTATGAGGTGATGATACTTTTAGCCTCAAGTCACATAGGTGTAGTTTGTTATACCTTCATGAGGATTCCCTTTGAGACCTGAATCCTCATAACTTTTTGAATTGCTGGTATTAATCTTTCAGTGCAGTGCTAAGCCCAGTCTGTTGGATCCATATTGTAGCTGGTAAAATGGAATCTCGTCTAGGCAGAATTTCAGGACTTTGGACATCTCTCAGAGATTTTTCACATACCTGGAGAAATGGCCCTTTGGAATCTTCCAAACTGCTGCACATATGTTTTAACTGTGGTTTATCCATTCACAGTAAGTCCAACTGATTCAAGACATGCACAGACTTGTAGTTTAGCTGTTAGTAAGGAGACGGAAGCCTGAATATTTCTTTAGTGAGATAAAAAAAAATTATCATTTGGAACACCTGGCTTAATAAGCAGCCCTAAATAAACTCAGCTAAGTTAAGCTAAACTAAATTTAAAAAGATAAGCATGCAAAGCCATTTTGAAATACACAATCTAATTTTGATATTGGTGACCTGAAAATAGATTTTGGCCTTTTTCAATTTTTTTTTTTGGTGTGCAATTTGTTGATTTGAAGATCACTAAAATATGGCAGTACTTGGATATGAAAGAGGAGAAAATTAAATGCTTGGTAGTTCTAGCCCGGGAAAGCAACGAGCACTCAAAAACTTTTGATACAAATTCAACAAAGTCAATATATTATCCTGAATTTTGCTGTCAGGATATTGCAGCAACCCGAGACCCCCAGGGTCTATCAGGGCAGGGCTGGCAGGCAGGACCAATCCCATCATCCCAGCCAGGAGCAGGGCAAGCAGGAGCCCTGGAGGCAGCTGCATTTCTGGTTATCAAGCACCTCTCTGGGGATGGGCCAAAGCTGAGTAACAAAGGGAGTTTGGCTTGGTGGGGCCCCTGGCCAGGCATTAATTGAATAGCTGTGTAATAATTTTTCTTTTCTGTCTTGTTATCAAAACAAATACATTATTTTACTGGCTTCTTGGTCCTAAAAATGCATTTCATAATTTCCCCTTCCCCCTCCCTCTTCATGCCTTAAAATTCCTTTTTCTCTGTAAACTTCAATCCATTGTGGATGAGACTTCTAAAGCATCTGGCATATACATTTGATCTGTTTTGTTCTATAATTTTATTTTTTGTTACCTTGCATCCAGCATGAGAATCTACTCAGAGCTTTGAAACCATCTTTAGGAAAGCGTATTTTCTTCTGGCTTTCCTTAATATGAAGTAGCTGAAATGCATTCTATTCTAAAAAAAAAATCCTATTCCAGAGTTTAGCACTTATTTTTAAACTTAAAATTGGTGATTGTACAGGGTAAGGATTACTGTACTAAATGTAGGTATTGATTCAAAAGAATTATATGTATATTTAAGTCAGAGAAAATGAACGAGAAATCTATTAAGGAAATATCATCATCTTTCTACATTCCCAAGTAAGAAAAGGGTACAGTAGGCACCACAAACTATAAAATGAAGTGACAATGTGATGATATGCTTCTGTTAAATATCCAACAGAAATCACAATATGTTATGTATGTCACTTAAAGACAAGGGGATCAATATTTCTTTGTGAATTCCTTCTGAAATCGGTACCAAGTGTTTCATTGCCTTTTGAAGTCGTGTGAAATATGAGAATTTTACTGAATTTTTTAAAGAGCACTTTGTTCCACAGAGTGACAGTTATGTCTTCTATATAGAAATCACTGACATTTTGTAATTAATCTTGCAAAAATATGTGGGTATCTATTTGGCATATTAAATGTGTAAATTCAAAATCCATTAAAATTTCTGCTATGCACAAAGGAAAAGTAAATCTAAGAGTTCTGCTTTTAGCCATCATCAAGCAATTATGAAAATTAGTCTTGAGGTTATGGTGATTGATTTATAAGTATAAATGAAAGTAAATAACATAGAAACAGGCATTAAATTTAACAAGAATGTAGTTATATCACTTCCCATGAAAAAAAGTTGACCAACAGTTATAATTTTAATTTATTTGGCCACACATTATTTGAAAATGATGTGTGATTCTCCACAACTTTGTATGTCGTGTTGATATTTTAATGGTTAGGAGTTATGTAGGATAATCAGAACAACTGGGTTTGTAATGCGCATAGAATGAATGCTCATATGTTTATTTTCTGTCTTTGTAGACAATCAAAACAAGTTCTGCAAGATGTAAAGCCTCCTTAATCAGCTCAACGTTTTTCATTGTATCCCTAGGGAAAAAAAATCTGAGTTCACTGATTGCAAAGCATCTTGAGAATATTATGAATTTTCTGTTTTCCAGCAGGTGTTCTACAGGGATGTTTATAAATAAAAATAATACTATGCTGCATAGGTAATATGGCAGTCATGTAAATTTAAAGCAAAAAAACCCCACCCTTGGGTGAGCAAAAAACCCAGTAATTCCTATGGAAAATGTTGTATGCCTGTATGAAAGAAGTATGGAGGTGGGACCTGTAGTGGCTGATTCTAAATAGATAAGTTCCTTTAGTCTCTTTTGGAGGGACGAAGAAGGTGAATATCTTTGAATTATTGTTTCACTTTGTTAAACCCAAGATAAATGTGTTTAATCTTTTCTGATGTTCTTTTCATTGAAAAGGCATTTTTATTTGGGGATTTTAATAGCGTTGAAGATTCATCCTCTGAAAGATGTTTTTTCCTCATGTCATATGCAGAAAGAGATGATGGTTTAAAAACAAATACAGTAAGAACTGGCTGTTTGTTGTATTGTTTTTCAAAACTTCCAAAAGTATATGTTTGCACTTAAATATTCAGTACTTGACCGTATCAGAGAATTTTAGCTTTCCTAAACTGAGTGTATACACCAAAAAGAATTCCAGGGTCCTTTGTAAAAAGAACAAGATAGGGTTATTCATCTGCAAACTACAGTTATTTTAAAAAGAATGCATATTTTATGTCTTTCTACTTTGCTTTATATAACTCAGGTCTTCTACATTTAACACGCAAGGCAAGACAGTACATCAGTTCAAAATTCATGAAGTTACAGATTTTTGAAAATTACATACTTTAGCGTATGAATGAGGACAGATTTCTATTTTGGGTTTCTTTTTAAAAAGCACAAAATGTAATTATAATTGGTTGATTGGCAGTCCTTCAGATGGTGATTTTAAAATGTTTTACGTTTTGTTCTACTGTCCCCTTTCCAGAGTTACATGACTGTTATTTTTAAAGAAAGATAAAGTTTGTGATATGTTATACTTTAGGGTCTTGAATAGTTAAAAATCATATTCATATGCATTTCCATTAAAACTTGAATGTTAGCCCTTTGACTGACACATAATGTTGACTGATGCCTTTAAGTTTTAAGTTTTCTGTTCGGTTCTGCTTGGATGTGCTTTTCCGTTGTACTTGGGTGACGAAGACAAAACAGTTCAATTCCAGCTAAGGACTCAAGGACAGTATCTTTAAACTTCAAGCCCTAAGCATAAACAATGTGAAAAGAGGAGGGTGGACACACAAGCAAGCAAGGAGGATGAAACTTCCCCATTTGAGATTGTTAATTGGACACTTGACTCCTGCACGCAAATGGACTAAAACCTATAAATGTGTGAGAACTCATGACCAACTCCTCCTTTGCTTCCATCTTGGAGCCATCCAGGCAGGGGCCATGACTGTGGCACTGATATTGCTGGTATGGCCTTTTGTAGGCCTATCAATAAATACCCATTTTATTCTGTGTGTGTAGCCTCTGTTCCAGCTCCTCTAGATATCAGACCATGATAAGTGATCTGGTCGAGGTGTATTTATGCAGACTATTCCTAGGAAATTTTTATTTATTTTGACTGAGAAATAGGTTTTCATCCAGTGATCTGTTGAATGTTTCTCTCTGTGTACAGAACATATAGACTTCTACTCATTATATGGGATGGAATAATTAAGAACTGACACATAAAAATTAAAGTCAATTTTACTCCATTAAAACAAATTTTGCAAATCCTGTTTTAGAGAGGGTGGCTATAATATATGGCATAATTCACCCTGTGTAATTTCCGCAAACTTAATGTTTCACAAAACTGCTTACTTGCTTAATTTTTTCCACTCTGTTAAAGATCATAATTCAGTGATTAATAAAGACTTCTATTTATTTCATGTTGCTGAGAATTTGTCTCCTCATATTGATCTTGAGAAATTAAATTTTATATTAACATGGTTTCTTTCTTTGTATTTCAGTAGTTCTCAGTTATTTTTTTGTTGTCTTTTTTTTTTTTAATTCTACACCAAGAGACAAACTAAAAACCTAAAATGCCAGATTTTGTAATATTTCAAAACCTAATTTGCCATCTACAGATAAAGTAACATAGATGGTTTCTGCAGATTGTTTTTACTGCCCTTGCAGCACATCTAAAACAGCTCAGCCTCTCTTTGCTATTATTAGTTCCAAGTGTACACTTTGTTCTAGTGACATTTTTAAAGGACCTTTTGTGCCCTTAGGTATGTTAGACATAATATTTATCAGCTTAGTTCTAGAGAAAAGCACTTAGGTACTTTAGCTTCAGGAAAGCAAGTTTGGTGATCAATCACTGAAGTGCAAAACAATACCAGTGTAACATATTCAACCATTCCACTTTGCCTTACAAAGTCTAAACTAAAACTGTAGCTG
The DNA here is from genome assembly GCA_013397375.1 of Toxostoma redivivum. Lineage (NCBI taxonomy): Eukaryota > Metazoa > Chordata > Aves > Passeriformes > Mimidae > Toxostoma > Toxostoma redivivum. The sequence continues at coordinate 681,868 of VXBI01007471.1, forward strand.
TAGATGTCAGTATTTGAACTAGGAAATGATTCTATTACTCCACCTTTAGCTTCCCTCCTTAACCTGTCAGTTTGGATTTGCTTACTGTTCTCTGAAGATTTGTCTTTGGAATATTTACATGGTACTGTTTGCTTAAAGCAGTCTTTAAGTCTCTGACCTCTGTAAGGGCAACCCTAAGAAAATATATTGGAAGAACTTCCTAAGATTATATTTCTGCTGATAAAAAAACCCGTGATTTATGCATACTGGGATTTGCCTGGCTGTATTTCAGAGAAATCAAAGCCTTTCCTCATTCTGTCTCATTGACCTGTGCTCTTTTCATTCTAGAATTTCTTCATTCAAGCCACTGCCATTGTAGCATCTCACAAACTGCTGACCAGGAGCAAGTGACAATGTGCATAAAGAAGATACTAGGAATGCAGAGGTTATCGCTGTCTTTTACTTGTGTGCAGATCATGTGCTTAGTGAGAAAATGATAGTCTCATATCCAGGGTCTAGAAAAGTCCTACCTAAATGGACAACTTCCTTGGATCCCTGACTGAATGACTGGCAAAGATATTTTTTGAAAAAGTTATCAAGCTACCGAATTCCAACCAGCAACATTTGTGCTATGCGAGTAAGAATTTTGAAATTTCAAATATATAGGAATGTTATGATCATTGACAAGAATGTAAATAAAAGACATTTCTGTGAAAATAGATGGAATATCACTGGTATAAAAAAATGAAGGGAAGGAAGACTAGGTTAAAGCATCTGCGAATATGCAGGTAGCTGTAGCATAATTCCTTTCAGTTTATGCTGTTTTCCTTTCTTATTAATATTGAGAATTGAGTGCATGATCTTTTGAAAGGAACAAGGTTACATCTGTTTTCCCTCATTGCTTTCTCATCTAACTTTGACGCTGAAGGACAGGCATAGAAGACCTTCTGGTTGAAGGGAATGTTATTCCTATTTTCTCATGCAGAATAGACACTTGTCAGAATATGCTTTTATTTGTATATTAGGGAATTTGGAAGAGAAGAAAGTTGAACTAAAGGAACACATTTGTATGCAACTTCTCACAGGATTTGTATGAAACCTCTCTACACAAGAAAGTTATACAGTTGGGTAATGCAAACATAAAAATACAAATATCTCAAGATAAGCTACAGCAAAGTAATTTCTCGCCCAAGTTAGTCTTGACTTCCTTTTGGTGTAATTCCTTTCTTTCCTTTTAGTCTTACATTAAAACCTACCTATATTTGCTTGATTATCAGCAGCTAACTCAGCTTTGTTCTGTAAATCAAGAGAAGACGACCAATGTTTTGAAACTTCTTCCTACTTGTGGCAAGGTGTTGGTGAGCAAGGGGTGGGCTCTGGGACAGGGTCTTGCCATATGCTGAACCCAGCTGGTTCCAGACAGTTCTTCCCCAGTGGACCCACCACATGACACAGGCATCTGCAAAGTAAGGCATGTCCACTTAATCCTGACACATCAGAGAAGGAGGAAGGGAGGAGGTGCTCTGCTGCAGCAGACCTCTCCTTAGGAGTAGAAATGAGCCAAGACACTGACTTGTTTAACAACATGGAAAGGGTCCTGGTTTATTCCTATCACAGATTATCCATCCTGACTCCGACTAAACACTTTGACTGTGGCAAACTCCTGCAGCAGGTTTCCCTAGCTGACTCTGAAGGCAGGTTAATTCTTGCTGGAATTTGACTGCAAGTATTTTCCTTGCTACTTCTGACTGCCAGTTTTCACCTCACTCAACTCTGGCTACATACCCCCACTGCAGGGTCTAACTCCAGACCCAGCCTGACCTCACAGTGCTCCTTCAGTTCCTAGTTCCTCAGGGATCCTCCAGGTCCTCTGCCTCTAGACTTCCTTGACCCACCCCCTTTTGTCACACTTATAAAGATAAGTCACAGATGTGACCCACTGAAGGCCAAGCTATTCTTTGGTAATTAGTACAACTGTGACTTAAAAGGGGCAAGGTTGCCTGTAATCTCTTCTTCTACATTTCTAGTGCTCCAGGTGTGGTAGATATTACCCTGCTGCCCAAGGAGAGGATGTCTGTGGAGTAATTGTCCCCTGCATTCTGTGGAGGGGACCATGACAGAAATAGGTGGCATTCCCTGAAGGAACTGTGGAGGGTACACACTGGAGTACGTTTATCTTCTCTGCAGCCTGCTGAGAGGACTAATGCTGGAGCAGAGGAAAAGTGTGAGGTGGAAGAAGTGGCAGAGAGGAGCTGTTGAGTACTGACCACAATCCCTCACTGCCTATCCCCCTGTGCTGCTGCGGGTGTGGACTAGAGGAAGGACAGTTGTGAAAGGAGTGAAGCTGAACTTGGGAAAAAGAGGATGAGAGAATTGGAGAAAAAAATAATTTAATTTGTGTTTTTTTTGTTTCTCACCATTCAACTTCTTTAATTAGTCATAAATTAATTTTTCCCAAGATTAGTTTGTTTTGTCCATGATGTTAATTGATGAACTAACATCTCTCTGTCTTTATCTCCACCCATGAAATTTTGCATGTTGTCTTCTTCTTCTGCCCTGCTGAGGAATGAGAGTGGCTGGGGGGGAAGTTGACAGCTGGCTAGGGTCAACCTAACGCAAACTATAATGTAACTTCTCTTTAATTCATCTGTCCTTAAATAATAGTTTAATAGCACAATGGTATTACTTGGAATACTCCATGCATAAAAATGCAAAGGAAGATCTAAATTTTTAGTATGTGTTTAATAGTTAAAACTGTACATTGAGATAAAATGGTGACATCATCAGTGGACAAAGGTTTCTTTGCCTGGTGAGGTCCATTTTTGAGGACTTTGTGCCATAATGGAGTAGCAGAGATGATGACATAACTAAGATCTAAGAAATGGTATTAAGTTTTCTTAAAGAAACACTGAAACTGTAAACATATACACACCGTGTCAGTAGTCCCACTAATTACAAAGTTCCTGTCTTTCTTTTTTTTTTTATTTTTATTTTTATAAATCAAACACTTGTCAGGCTGTATAAAATTTAGCAGTTACAGAATCTTAGAATCATAAAATATGCTGAGTTGAAAGGGACCCATCAGGATCATTGAATCCAAGTCCTGACCCTGCACAGGGCCACCCCAAGAGTCACACCATGTGCCCGAGAGCATTGTCCAAACACTTCTTGAACTCTATCAGGCTGGTGCTGTGACCACTTCCCTGGGAATCCTGTTCTAGTGCTCAACCACCCTCTGGATGAAAAATTTTTCCTAATATCCAACCTTAATCTCCCCTGACTCAACTTCATGCTGTTTCCTTCTGTCCTGCTGATTAGTCCTGCTAATTGCAAATACATCCTTTTCTGTTTCCACATGCACAAAAAGCTAAGTGATTTATTATGTGGCTTGCTGGTTCTTTTCAGATATCTGAAAGGACTGACCCTTACATTGCTCTGTAATGTATTATTTTCTCTGAGTCATTGAGAAGTAGAAAAGACTTATGGAAATAAAGCTTTATCTGCCTTCATTATTTCTAATTACTGGTAGCAAGGCATGATAAAGCTGACATGTTTAAGCTAGGAGTACTGTAACCAAGAGATCCAGTACTATCTTTGAAAAGCACTGTTACTGCATTCTCCACAGTTAAACAAACTTGGAAGGCTCCTCATGATGAGCAATTTCCTTTAACTTTCCTTTAAGGGAAAATTGCTTTATTCGGACTACAATACATTCCAACAGTTAATATGTGAAATATTAATATTTTGGATGAAGAGTTAGTTAAATGACTATTTTATTATTCAAGTCCATTTTCTTTTTTGTCTCAGTTTTTTCTTACCTACAAGTAGTATTTTAAAACTGACCTTTAGAGGTCAAACTTTTTATTTTTCTCCTTTTTTTATTTATATACTTTTTTTTACTGCTAAAAAAAGCCCTAGAAGTATGTCTTTCAGTGTTTTGGTGTTTTTCCTGTCTACTCCTGACCTTCCCTTCTTGTCATGCCAACTTGATACCTGACAAACATTAGTCGGAGGCTAGCTGGTGCACTTGGCAGCAAACCCAAAATAGCAAAACATACTAAAGAAGTTCTATTTTTACCTTTTTTTTAAGGTTGCCTGCAGTTTCATATTGGGCAAAAATCCCTTTTGATCTCATTTGGATCTCATTTGATCCCATTAGATCTCTCTGAGATCACTGATGACTAATATATGCAGTTCTTTCACAGAGTGAACACGTTCTGTCCTGGTGTAAAGGTTCCAAAGGTGCAATCTCATGGAGCAACACTGAGTATACTGCAAACAGTTGACTTTGATTTCTCTAAGTAACCAAAACTTGTCTCTTGTACTCTCATTAAGGTTGTTTTCTGCTTTATTTGTATAATCCTACAGTTCTTTCAAGCAAGGTGGGGAAGAAGGATGTGAATTTTTATAAAAGAAAGAGAAGAATTGCACAACAGACATAAGACTTGTAAAAGAAGGCAGAAAAGGTTTGAGATAAACTGGAGGCTGACATTTAAACATTGTGAGGGGAGGATAGACCTGGCTTCAGTTCAAACTGGGGAATGACCAGAGAATGGAAGTATCTGTCTGCTACAAAAAGTTATGTCCTCTGTAGTGTGGCAAGGTGACAGAATGACCATTTTTAATTCTTCCACTAATCACATATATCAGATGTGTCTCTTTTTAAAGCAAAATGTGGATTTTATATTTCCCGATATCCAGGAATATTTATATAACATCTATATTTCTCAATGAAGTGTAAACCTTAACCAAATCAAACTGTTATACAAACTTTGCCTAAAAGAACTAAGAGATGAATGTCATGTGGGAGAGATTGTAGTGTAATGTGTCACTAAATAATTTTTTTTTAATAATTCAGGGACTAGGGATCAGGTATTTAGATACTGCAGCAATGAAACAGATATGAGTGGAGTAGATTTTTCAGTCTTGGAAGTGAAACCTTTCCTAAATAACTTGTCTGTGTATAAAAATAATAATAAAAATATCATATAGGAGGAAAATCCCTTGGGTGAGTTTGTTCAGCTTTGCTCTCTACCTTCCCCTTCTGCTGCTTTGTTTGTTTTCCCTGAAGGAATGTTCATCTCATCTTCACTGACATTTTAAAGTCAGGTGGTGACTTCTATTTGTCTACCCAACCTGAGTTCCTTCAGTGCCCTCAAGAGTGCTCTTGACGTCCTCATCAAACACTGGGTGCCTCAGTCCCACCTAGAGGTCACAGCCATGACAGAGTTACTGCAAAAATAAACATTAGTATGTTTGTAATATTTTTTCTCTCATAAACTACTAAGCAGCTGAAAGCAACACTGGCAATCTATTTGATTTTAAAGGGAATGGGCAGAAGGATTCAAGTTTCTAATGTGACTTTTATTCCTTCTGTTCTTCCTAGCATGTTAGGAGAGAGAAATATGTTATCTTTCCTCTTTGAGAAGGTCATGTACTCACAGTGAATGGATGAAAAACACTGTTATGATTTGCTTGCAAAATTAGATTCTGCAATGTCTGTTTCAAGTTTTGGAAATTTATAAGTAAAGGACTATTTTTAAAAATAGTTAAAATTAATTGTTGTTAATATTTCTCATTTTTAGAAATCCTATTTATATTTCCATTATATATTTTAAGATATTAAACAGGTCTAGAGAGTATTCTTAAGAAAAATTTTCAGAAGACTTAGACACATTATTAATTATTGCCTTTCTTCCTTGGGATTAGTTAATTGGTGTTCCAATTCAGTCAGAATTCCTAAAGTCATTCGGTTCAGATTCAGTCAGAAAACCTAATGTGAAATCTGATATTCCATGGAAAGTCATGCTGCTTCTAGTCTTGTTTCTTGATTAGTGCCTGCCCTTAGAGATACAGAAAATAATTTAGATTAGAAGGAATCTCTGCGGGTTGTTTATCTAATCTCTATCTCAAAGCAGGGCAAACTTTAGGCAGGTGGACTGGTGATTGTCCATTTGGCATGTTTTTAACCAGAATCTACTCAGCATTTCAATGCTTGTCCTGTCACTTCACTGTGCACCTCCAAGTAGACTCTTTCATCATATTTTTTTTTCTTTCCTTTATGCTTTCTTACTGGTTAGAGACAGTGGCACGATCATTATCCAGAATATCAAATTTACTAATAATTCTACAATGCAGATATCAAACATACACTTTCAAAACATCTGTACTTTTACACATTCTTTATTTAGATATTAAGTCTGTCTTGACAGGTACCAGCAGTTGTTCTCTTCCTCTGATAATTTCTAACTACAATTTATGTTTCATGTAGTCATTTCAATGTCATTGTTACTAAGTGTTTAGCTTTTTGGATATGATCTAGCTGCAAACAACACTTAGCAGCTCCTAGAAATCTTAAAATAAATATGTTTTCCATGACTACTGATAAAATGGAAAATTGGATATATTTGTAAGGGACTGTCTTGTTAGTAATCTACTGTGTTGGCATAATGTGCATTTTTCCATATGGTGAGGCAGAACTCTTCCAATCATTATATGCTCTCATTCAAATTCTGCCTGCTGCAGGAAATTAGCACTGTTCACACTTGTTTAGGCTTAATAAAAATCATTTTTCCTAAAGCACAGGGATAAGGTCACCATCTGCCACATGAAAATGCCAATTTCAAATGAGCAGCAGTCAAAAGAGAGTGTCTTTCATTTTTAGACACTCTCAGAAGGAACTTAGTCGGAGAAATTGTAATTGATTCTGACATCTATCAGATTACAGGATAATGTTAAGGTATCAGATTTTCAGTTTTGCAGATGTGTATTCTTTTCGTATAGTTTATGAGTATTTCACAGACCACTTTCCTATTTCCAGCTCTGTTCACATTTGGGAATATCTGATCATACATAATAGGCTTTTGGAAACCCTTCCCTAAGCATGAAGGCAATAGAGCATTTTCATACCTAAGTTCAGTGATTCAGCACTCCTAGCTGCTTTGATTTTTCTGTTATTTTAGACTATCTAATCCATATGAAAATGGAATATACTGAAATATTTTGATTAAAAATCTGCTACAAATTTATAGTCTCTGTTACAAATTTGTAGTCTCTATAAAAACATTTTAATTATAGCAAATAGAAAAATATCTAAATGCATCATAACATTTTTCTACCAAAATAGGTTACAAAACCCTACCATTTCTATGAGTTACAAAGAATATTTACACTTATTTATTCAGAGTGCATGTAGTAAATAAACACATAATTATTGACTATAGAATGAATGATTGAATATGGTCTTTTCATGACCAGACTGTTCATACTCTAATAAAGGAGATTAAAAAATGAAACTCCATCTAAGGAGTTGAAGAGCTCTCTTACTTAAATTTGGAAGCATCTGCTTTTCAAAATTATACTCAGAGTTTTTTAATCTCTCCAAATAAGAAAACAAAATTTACATTTGATAATTTTTTAAAATCTCCTTAGTTTACAAACTAGTAAACTGGTAGTCTGGTAATGATAAGGTTGTTTGAATTGAATATACCACATAAATTATTCAATCACTAGTTCTGTAATCATTTGTTGTATATTGATTTTTTAAAAAATCATACAGTTATCTTCTCATTTTGGGAAAATCAAATAATCCAGGAATTAAAAATAACAAATCTCTTAATCATTGACTGGTTTCTTCTTTCTCAAAGCACACGGTTCACAAAGGTACAAGCTGAGGACAGAGTTAGGCTGATGATTGGCAACCTGAGGACAGCAGAAGGGATGAAAGTCACATTTAATAGTGAGAAAAACACATTGTGGACAGAAGAAAATTGTGACAGATTGTTTCCACCTCACTTATTACAGAATTCTAGACTTGTGTTTAGTCATATCGTGTATCCTAACATCAGCTCGAAAATAAAGCGTGATTTACTATTTGGTCAATGAGAACTGACACCACTTCTTAAATTGCTTCTCTCAGCCACTGACGTTTTTGGCTGTAATCAGAATTTCAATGCTGACCTCTAACTATTTCCAAAAAATTATACTGATAAGTTTATGAGCTGGATGTTTGCTTTGCTCTCACAGCAGTTTTTGGATCGGGTGATTGTAAGCATAAGTTGCCCTTTATCTCAAATGTGAGTAGCTAATTTCTTTATTGATGGCTCTTGTGTTCCAGCTGCTGTAAAGCCAACTTCATTTGCCGCAGCTCTGTGTTCAGCAAAATACTCCAGATGACCTCATGGTTTAATTCTAGGTGCTACATTTTTCTAATTATTATTATACTTATTGTTTAAAATACTTTATAGCTCTAAAATCAATCCTGACAAGTGAAAACAAATTAATAAATATATCTGTGATCAGATTCTAAGCAAGTATGCTTCTGTCGCTCTTTGTAGTCTGTCTGTTACTAACTAAACAGAATCTTTTGTCAGCTGTGGTCTTGAATCGTACAATTTCTCAATACTATAACATTTTTTTCCTTTGTTCTTTCTTGGTGTGTGTTTTTTTTTTTTTTTTCCTCAGATGCTTTTAGAGGTGTTAAGGTTCTATTTTTATACTTCTTCCTTCCATTTTTCATTTCCTCCTTTAATTATATGGAGTATAAAAATCCCATCAGAGATGATAAAGGGAAAAGCATGTGTACATTTTTTAAAGCTTTCTGCATTTTTAGAAGGGTACTTTTTAACTTTAATTGATGAAAATGACCATGGATGAATGTTGTTCCCTTACCTCTGACTCTGCAAGCACTACCTGGTATATAGCTGGGCTGGGTCTGAAATTAGTCATGCACATACACTCTGTTCTGGTGGCAACACTATGTACCTGGTGACAGGTTGTGTGCAAGAAAAGACAGATGGGCTTTTTATCTATCTCATACTTTTTGCATACCAGTATGGGTGGACTGAAGTACCATTAAATGTAGATAAACTGTGCTGTCAAAAGAAACACCACGTATAGGGATACTCCTGGCCCTTGCTCTTAAGACTGAAAAAAAAGGTATAAAGCTACCACAGAAAATTACTTCTTAATGAGAAACACCTAAATAAAAACAAATATATATTATGGCATATTAATGTAGAAAATAGTGAAAAAACAAGCCTAGAGGACTTGCCAATTAAATGTTAAGGACATTAGTATACCTGTTTATATTGTTAATGTTTCTTTGTATTTCCCCTTAACACAATTTTGTGACACTTTAGAAGCTATTAGAATGACACTTCAGTCACCCATGGAAGCAAGAGCGAGTCTCCTGCAGTAGCAATAGCAGCTAATGGGGGTTACATTTTTACAAATGTCTAGGCATCAGTCCAGCAAAATTTATCAGCAGAGCAGACTAATAGTGAAGTGCAGCATTCCTCTAATAAAGCGTGGTAAATCAAACTTTCTACCTGGCTCGTGTGTATGCTGTAGTCAGCAGCAGCCACTGGCTGGGCGCACGCAGTCCTGCTGCTCACAGGAACAACAAAAGCAACCTCCTACAATGCAATGAAATCCCTCCCCAGTTTAGCATGATTCCAGTAGCAGGCTGCAGATGCAATTTAGTCTCTGCTCGTATTCACATTTCTTCCAACTGTGCCAAGGGTGGCCATAGCCATATCTGAATGACAGTGTTATGTGCTAGGAGATGAAGTAGTATATTGTTTCATTTTGTTCAGCTGTGGCTGAAGTCATTCCAATTTAGTTCTAGTTCAAGTTCAACAACATTTCAAAATAGCAACTTCTTCTTTCATTAATAAATAATTAAAAATTATGGTTTGAACCAACTTCTGTCTAGGAAAATAATGGATTTGCTTCAGCTGCCTGGTTGTGCATTTAAGTGGGAGCTACAATGTATTTTTCAACAAGGAGTATGTGTAAACCAAAGCCCTTTTCAGCCCATCTTTCCTGACTCTACATGCATATGAACTGAAATAAACTAGAGCAAAGTTTCACCCTAAAAAAAGATGTATTAACATTTGTACAGCACTGCTTGTGCTTCTGCTATAAAAAAAGGGCTCTAAAAATGGTGTAGTTCTATATTTAGGGCCTTTCACTTCTATAACAATTTTAAAATATTATTTTAACTACTAATCCTACCCATCCAATTTAAGGTCTGAGAAGCTGTGTTTTTCCCTTGTGCTGTCATAAGTGAAAATACTTTTGAATGTCAAATGAAGATTTCAGTTGTCCCCTCATTGACTTCAGTAGCAGAGCTTTACTGCCTGGAATGCATGTATGTGAGTATAGCTGCTGAGTGTAATCTCAAATCTTGTCCTTTTCAGGGCTGTGTGGGTCTAGCAGTTTGTTTGTTTGTTCCAGTTAAAAGAGCAGAGATATCTGAAACCATGAAAGGGTATGATTTAGAAAATGAGAAAGAGTCAATGTATGCAATTAAGTTTTAAAAAGTATAATTCTCCTCTAATTAGAATAATGAGTTAATATTATTGTAACTTTTCCAATAAAATCCCCCCTCAAAAAAAAAGTAAAGTTTATTTCTCAGTTTCTTAAAAGGAATACAATAAAGAACAAGAGACAAAAAGGGAACAGTGATCTAATACAGAGACAACGCATCCATGTAACTGAATATGCAGCTATGGTGGCCATACTTAACAGATTTCTGGTTACAGCTCCACTTTAGCCTGCAATTTGCTGATCATACCATCCATTAAAATTACTTTAACAGTGTCCTTTCTTTACAGTACTTTTCCTTCCAAAGTATACTTAAAACATGATTTCTTTTCATGGCTAAAGCCCTTCTCCATATATTTCATAACCATTAAAAATGTGAAGAGACAGACTTTCCTGGAGCAAACGCCTGTCCTTTGAGTTCTTTGTCCTTTGTTCTACTTTCTTTCTTCTCAGCTCTTGGAATGAGTTGAGAAACCTGCATTCTTCAGGCAAATGCTGAGGGAATATATTTTGCCTCTATTAATGGGAGTATGTCTTCCATGACTGTAGGGTTTTATTTGTTGGGAAAACGTTCAATGATCTATAATTTTCATGTTATTACACTGATTTATGGACCTGGCATTTAGGCATGTCTATATAAGTCATGTTTATGAATTTCTGACATGGATCTAGAAAGCAGTAATAGATTGGAGAGATCAACCCTGAGCCACTTCTGAACAATATTTTTACTATCAGAGATCTGCTTTCACAGCCACTAGACCTAAATGGAAATGATCTGTATTTTTTCTTTTTTATAACTTTGAAGTTCTTAAAAGTCTCACTTGACAGGAAGATATACTACTCTCTGTTTACCTTCAAAATCCACATATTTAGCTCTTCCTGTCAGAATCATGTGATACTCAGATATATGTGGCTACATATGTGATTATGGTATTTTTGTCTCTGCAGCTTTGTGTGAAATAATGTAGTAGAAAATGCTAGCACAAATTCACCACTATATTCTAAGAAAATATTATGACCTCTTGGAGGGAGTTTTTAAGCTGCATAATTCTAATATTCAACACCACTACTCTTGGAAGTAAAACACAGTTCAGACTTGCTGGGTACAAGTCAAAAATCAAGTGTGGGTTACATATTCGGGGCTTAAGAGATTATGTTAAAGAAAATACTCATAAATGTAAATATATTACAATGAAAAAAAGTCTATATTTTAAAATAAGTGATCTATGACTTAGAAAGGCACAGAGTTCTTCTGAAACTAATTAAAATGGAAAGTTAAGGATGCATTTTCTTCAAGTATGGCCTTCCTCTCTCTGACCTCAATTTCTGACCTTGATGTAGAATAGTTAAAAGAAAAAGATATATAAATATTAATAAATATTTCACTGTTAAGCTAAATGATTTTCTGAAATTTAGAAGATAGATATTTGCAAGGAATTCAACTCAACATAGGCTTAGAACATAGCATATAATCAGACATAGAAGAAGCTTGCTCTTGAAAGGGAACCTAATTTCAGATAGGTCAAGGCATTCCCCTTTAGAAATGGAATGCGACTACACTTAATAACCCTTTTTTTTCCTGAGGCTAAATGAAGATTTTTACAAGAAATTATTCTTGTGTTGTTTTTGCTGTGCAAAGGAACCTTAAAACACAAAACTGCACTTTTCTCCACTTTAATATTTTCTCCATATTTCCAGAGTAGTTGAACAAAGACTTTCATTTAAGTGAAAAAAATTGACTTAAAAGTATAATATGGCAGTGTCCAATGAAGTACAACCACAGCTCTGTTTCACAAAAAAACAAACAAGTCTCCATCTTCTCCTACTAAAGAAATTTTAAAAAAATACAATACAAATACAAAATATGATATAAAAATACTTTTATCTAAAAATTAATAACTTTCATTTTTTTGTGATATATAGCAGAGGTGCATCACTATTATCTTGTTAGTTTCACACGAAAGATATCACCAGTGTTGGCTTTTAGACTCTGTTTTAGTAGGACAATTTTATGTCTTTTCTTACTGCTACCTTTCCTTCATTTCTTTCAAATTTACTGCAGCAGTTGAAATGAGAAACACCCACATTCTCTGTTTTAGCAGTGCACCTTTATTTCCAAAATATCATACTGTTCATGAAAGATGAATTATTCAGTGCACCGTTTAATAGGGAGAGGTCTGTACATTGTTTGTATTTTAATTAAGCATAACCTAAATTCAAAATAGGTCCCTAAAAATTGAGGAAGGTATTTGGGGTTTTTTTACTTTAGTATGTGATAGTCTATTAATTTCAGAGTATATGTTTGTAGTGATAGTTGTAAGGAGGATTTTTTTAGAATCTGTTTCAAAGTGCCTGTCGATGCTTTCCTATTGATATTTGCATTGCACAGAGGAGTTACTATGCTGAAATTTATTAATTTGCTTTCATATTCATTATAATCTGCAAAATGTTAACCTTTTGGATCTTTTTAGGTTTTTTTTTAGCTCGTATAGAAAGAAAAAAAAATCTGATTTGGCAATGTTAAGATAAAAGACAGATGAAACAGAGAAAGAGCAAAAGGACTGAGTGTTTTGTTATGCTGGGGAATTGTGATGTTAACTGTTGGTGCCAAAAAGTTTTTCCTGGGCCATGACTAGAGCAGAAGGATAAGGATTGTTCTGAATTTTAAAACAATTTTTAACCTTGGGGGGAAAATGGTAATGAAAAGAACTCTTTTAATTCTCAAGGGATAAAAGATGGATTCAGGTTATTCCCTTTTTGGATAAATCTAGAAACTGATGTCAGAATTTAAGTCATTCTTTAATTAATGTTTGATGGTCAATGTATTTTTTTTTGTGGAAAGAAAAAAAGGTTTTACCTATATCTACAGAATGAACAACTTAGTTTCACTTCCTTTCAGGATGTATTTTATACCTAAGAAAGTCTATAAGTGTGACAGCTTTTACTTAATTAGCAAAGGTATACCTTACTATAGTCTTTCAAGATCTGTAAATCAACTAAAATTTAAACTTCAAAATGGCTTCACCTTTCTCAAATTATTCTGATTGCTGATTACCCTAATGACCTTCACTGATACCAGCTAGCAGGTAGCTACTCAAAGGAATACTAAGTTTGCTGATAACAAAATTGGGGGGAGCTGTTGACTCCCTTGAGGACAGAGACCTCAGTGAACTAGAGAGATGGACAGTCACCAACAATACAAAGTTTTATCTGGCTGAGTGCAGATTCTTCACCTGGGATGGGGCAACCTAATTGTGTGCATAGAAAGGGAATCAGAGGCTGGAGAGCAGCACTGTGGAAAGGGACCTGGGGGTCCTGATCTGTGGCAAATGGAACATGAGTCAGCAGTGCCTTGGCTGCCAGGAGGGCCAGTGGTGTCCTGGGGTGCATCAAACACAGCATCACAGCCGGGCAAGGGAGGAGATTGTCCTGCTCTGCACTGGGGCAGCCTCACCTCGAGTGGTGGGGGCAGTTTTGGGCACTGCAACATAAAAGAGTCATTAAGCTATTAGAGAGTGTCCGAATGAGGGCCATGAGGGTGGTTAAAGGTCTGGAGAAGAAGCTGTTTGAGAAGTGAATCAGGTCATTAGATCTGTTCAGCCTGGGGAAAAGTGAGGGGAGACCTCATTGTGGTCTTCACCATCCTCATGGGGGAAAGCAAAGGCGCAGACACTGATCTCTTCATTCTCATGACCAGTGATGGGACTCAAAAAATGGCAAAAAGCTGAGTCAGAGGAAATTTAGGTTGGCTATCAGAAAAAGGTTTTTAACCCAGAGGGTGGTAGAGTACTGGAACACACTCCCCAGGGAAGTGATTCCAGCACCGAGCCTGACAGAGTTCAGGAAGCTTTTGAACAGCGCTGTCAGGCACATGGCAGAATTCTTGAGGTGTTTGGCATAGGGCAAGGAGATGGATTCAATGATCCTGATGGTCTCTTCCAACTCAGACTGGATTTCACAGAATTGCAGATAATATTCTATCTGCTAACACTAAAACCATGCATGCTTCTATAACCTAGCCCGTAAACTTCTTTCTTTTCTTGTCTAAGGCAAAGGGTTGTTCCTTTTCTGTTGCTTTGTCAATTTCTTCTTTCTGTAATTTTTTTAACAGCACAGCTCCATCTCTCTTTGGAATTCAACAAAGGTTTTTCAAGAATAAAAGGTGAGCAGCTTTTTCTGGAAATCAGATAGGTTTTGCTAAAGTGTAAAATTGGAACCTTTGAATGAAAGTGTGAGTCTGTGATAATTGGTATAAAGCAGTTTGAGGAGTGGGGACCTGAATGATTGGTAAAATAAGAAACAGGAAATGTTATAAATCTAGTCTCTCAATTTAGAAAGAGTGAGATAGACTGCTTTGAGTGGTAAATTAATCAGTAGGCTATATTTTCTGATTTTGAAGCAAATTTATCTTTAAATTGTTAGTGTTGTTTTTAAAGGTCGGGCATATAAAAAAGAATATGTGCCTTCAGTCTAGTTAAGAAAAGGAGCTTTTAATAGATACTCTCCAGGTACTAGAACTTCAGCCTAAGGTTAGGTCAGTTAATTAGAACACAGTGCAAGTAATGCCCAGGGTGTGGGTTTGATCCCTGTGTGGCCAGACAGTCCTTGTGGGTCCTTTCTAACATAGAATAGTTAGTGAGTGTAATATACAGTACTAAGACAGCCTTTAGCAAGAAGGGACAGTGTTAAAGAACTTACAGAAGTCTAACTAGATGACATGTGGTTCTTCTTGTGTCTACTCATGTGGTTATTCCATTTTAAAATGCCACTAGATTAGTCAGACAGTGACCATTATTTTTTTCAAGCCATAGAATTACCTGCAACACAGGACTAAACTTCATAGCTAGCAATGAAGAAATATTTTTCCACTATGCCAGGCAATTATATAAACACAAGGAAATTGCTCAGTGCTGTGGATGCTTTGTAGCATGCTTTTGAAGTAGGAAGAGTTTGGCACAGTGGGCAGCTGGTGTTCTGTATTTTAAGGGAAGGCAATCACTTAGTATTTACTTGCTATGTTTAGGTCATGTGTGATTATCCTTTTTGGTGGCTTCATAGCCTCATGCTGATGGTTGACTTCTGCCTCCTGTTTCCAGCCTCATGCTGATGGTTGACTTCTGCCTCCTGTTTCCAACATTAAGAACCTATCCTCTCCCTTTGCTTCTCCTGGCCCTTGCCTGTCCCTGCTTCCACTGAGTCAACGCAGCTTGCCAAAAGAGCAGTTTTAGGGTTTTCTTTCTATGGTTGGTTTTCTGCTAATGAATGAATTAAATGAGATCACCGAAGAATCAAACAAGTGCCAGAAACAAGACTTTGGAAGTCTGGATAAAAAGGCCCAGCAAGACACATAGGGAGGAGGAGGACTCCAGCTGCCTTTGGGAGCAGTGAATTATTAACTCTTAGCTCACTTTTTGCATTTGTGCCCTCCATCTCCCAAACAATCTAGAGACACTCAGGTGCTCAGATTTCAGTCCAGTGGATAAGTAACTGCAGTACCTAAATAAGATCCACCCATGAGAGGTTATGACTTAATAAGAGAAAAATTTATTATGTATTTCTTCTGGTTTTTTTCCCTGCCAAATGTATTTTTTGTGTGTTTCTGTCATTAAGAGATGCAGTTTAATGCATTAGTCTTTCACCAGACGTTATATTTAGCACTCTATAATATAATTTAGATTACAATCTGGATTACTTTACTAGTGTTCAAAGGGGACTAGTTTAGGTTGCAGTCATGTAAGTAAAGGACTGTGCAATGTGTATGAACTTTTTCATGGGGTCATGTTGACTAATTTAGGTGAGAAATATATTTCTTAATCTTGTTTCTTTTGTAGAGTGATCTCAGTGCGTTCACTGTCCTTGACTCTTCAATGTTCTATACCTTTTTATTGTTTTACTCTTCTTACCTTATACTACAAGGAGAGCACCTAATCTTCAAATGTTGTAATTATTTCTGTACTAAATTTTAGAAACATGTGCATGTTTATGGTTCAATCCAGAGCTTTGCAGAGTTGCCTAATAAAACCAAAATGAACTCATACTTGGAGAAATAGCTTCTAATTTATTCTGCTGAACATAGTAAAATCTTTTGCAAAGAAAACATTTCTGAAAATGTGGTGCTATAATTAGTGTATGATGGCCAACTGACTGCTAAACTTATTTTTAGGGTTTATAATGAGGAAACACCCCAATGTTTTGCCTATACAAAGAAGCAGAAGCATTTGTCTGTACATCTGTGACCTAATAATTCATGAAATGTGGTAACTCCACTTAAGCCTATAAAAACATGGCATAAATAATTAAATAAATATATAAATTACATCAAGCCTCTGATATTAAAATCTGATATGTCAGACAAGACAGTGCCTTTTAATTTTTTTTTTAAATGAAATTAGCTCTACAAATCCAACCAAGACCTTTGCAACATTGGTCTAGACAGTCATGCAATTAGAAATTATGTCTGTTTATAACGCACTGAAAAAGGAAGCTCAGGATAAGAATCCCTATGGGCTAGGTGAGACCTAGTACTGTGAATCAGTGGAATCATACACTGTGGGCTCTACAGACTTTGCTTGATCTTTCCTGTCTTCCTCCATGTACCGCCGATTTCATTTCTGTTTGTAACTTTTGAGTTACAACTCAATTAGTTCAAACAACTAATATGAATGAAGAATAAGATGCACAGACAGTTCTGAGCTGAAATTAATCTGACATCTCTAGTCAAGCAGATGGTTTCAACAGCCCCAAAAAGGGAGAAATAGGTCTGAGTGTGTGTTACTGCCTGCTGGTATTAGGAGAGTATACTATAGGCACATCTGTAAGCTCTTCTTTACTATCAAGAGAATTGGGAGCTTGCAATTTTTAATGATAAACCCACATTTTTCTCACAGCCTCATGTGACTCCAGGACCTCATTTGGAAAAGAAATTAGATACTAAAATAATGAGAAAAGCAGTTACTTAGACTTGGTAATTATTTCAAATGTAACATTTAGAACCAGTATTCAATCATTTTGATCTACTGTCAGTTTGCTCCAGGTTCCTAGGAAGATCCTAGAGAGAACTTGGCCAGATCTGGAGAAGAATTTTGTGCAGGCAGTAGAACTACCTGGGTCACTGAGGACTTTCCAGTCCTACCAGTGCAGCCATGCTAAGAGGAGAAATCAAATGTCTCTGTCCACATTAGTTCAAAATGCAATAACTAACAGACAAGAAAAACACATCTATCTTGTTTATGCCTGCCTCTGTGTAGGGATTTGAGGTAGCTACGTCTCCCAAAGCAGTTCAAACTGAAGTGTTTGGGTGTCTTGGCCTGACACACTTTGTGACCAGAAGCAGTTTTGTCAGCTGCAGCCAGCCTGCAGTTCTATAGTCTTACTCCATTGTCCCTTGCCTTATGCCAGGCCTTTTGTTTGTAAAATATGCTAGCTTCCTTCATGCTAAAGATATTTGGTAAACCAAAGATGATATACTAATTACTTTAAAAAAATTGTGTTGCTTTTATTCTCTGCCATTAAATCTGGTGTGTTCCACCCCATGCAGCAACTATTATTCCAAGTAGCTTTCTGGAATTGCCGCAGACAGTTGTTGTGATGCACCATATACTCTGGATGTAAATTTTTTTTTTTTTTTTTACAGAATTTCATTAGTGAGTGACATAGTTTAAGCACAGGACAGAAGCCAACTAATTTTTAGTGTGTCTGGCAAAGATGTTTCCAATGATCCTGGCCATGTCAGTCACCTGCCCTGTTATGTTTCTCCCTTTTGTAAGGTTGGTATATTAATACTGTGCTCAGATTATGCATAGGAGAGCTAATTAATCAATTACTATATCAATAATTCAACAGATGAATTTGTCTACATAGTGTATTTGAGGTTAAGTGGTGTGGTGTTTTATTAATAAAAAACAATAATTGAGTAAGGAATATATTAGAGAAGCTAGATGGNAAAACTGAAATATTGAGATGGTGGTAAAAGAAAATGTAATGGGAGGCTTTTTATACATAGGAGATTTTTATCTCTACAGGGAAGGAATGGAGGGGCGAGACGTTGCAAGTCCTATTTTGAAACAACTATCATACTATTGGCATGCTACTGCTTAAATACCAAGTATACAAATACCATGAGAAAAGTGGCACTAAGGACTACTTGTATGACTAAAACTGACAAGGCTATTTTGAAGAACCTTTAAAGTTTTTAGTACAACCTTAGTTTATTTGCACTTAAAGATCATCTCTGTTAGTCTAGTAACATTTACCAGTCCCTTAGGTTATGATTTAAGATGGGTTTCATTTAGCTCCCAAAATGTACACAACTGCATAACCTATTTAGTTACAGTAAGAAAGTAAAACTTAATCTGTTTTATTAATTTTTAAGCACAGTACATTATTCAGCAATGCAATACATTATTGAATTGGTGGCATCATGTTTCCTTTCAAATTGCCGCCTCTGTTCTTTTATAAAAATCCTCTTCCTTTTCAGAGAAGGCTTCCCTGTTGACTTTCTATTCCTTCTTGCTGAAGGAGTAGCATTAAATGTTCTTTTGAATTCATCAAAACCATTCAGTGTCAGCAGCATGGAACCACAGAACAGAAAAGTGGATGACCTTACTTTAGGGACAAGACTAGCTTTTCTGTACCCTTTTTTCTACCTGCTAGATGAAAATAACTTCATTTCACATTCACATGTCAAATGGGAAGCAAGCGCTGATTGGGCTTTTTTTTGTCTAAATTGTTTTGATAGATGAAAGCATTCCAGTCTTACTTTAGATCTTTAGTTCTTGATAGAAAATGGCCATTAATTTCAATACAATTTCCACAATGAGACAGCGATCTTGCCTTTTATATGCTGCCTTTTAATCTTGTCCAAATTAGTTATACAGGAGGATGACAAAAATGACCCTTATAGAACTCACCTTGATTTTTAATTGTTCTTGGTTATGACATGCCCGAACTATGCTTATTCAAACTATGTGTGTTAGAAGGAATGGATTGGTACAATAGGTGTGTTCCTGAGAGCAGTTTCTAGTAATCAGAGATTCAGAAACACAGGATGAGATTTACTTTGCTTAGCTCTTCCCATCATGAGGCTGGCTGTTAATTCAAAGCAAACTTCTGGGCTTCCTCAGAAGACATTGAAAGATATCTTGAGACTCATCTCTCACACAGAAGGTGAAAGAAGTTGTTTTCTAGCATTTAGGAATAAAGTAAATATCTAGGTGAGATTTGATGCCAAGCTTATGGTGACTAATATTGGATGAGATGAACCTTCTTTTTGAAGATCTTAGTTCAGCTTTCAGAATACTCTGCATTTTATGCAAGTGTTGATTTTGCATACACATCAATAAGAGAAAGAAATCCTAATATTGACAAACAGCAGGTGTAATTTTATTTAAATTTAAATAATTAAAAAGATATGAAATATGTAAAATATCCTAGAATTGATGGAATGTTGAATTATGATTTTTCTCCTTCAGGAGGATAAAAATAATTACTATTGAGTTTGGAGCTTGTTTTCAGTAGTACAATTTATAATATAATGGTGGAAAAATTAAAGGGAATTGAAGGGAATAAGTGATTGTATTTTCTGAGCTATAACTATATAAAAATTGCAACTCTGCTTGACTAATATAACAGATATATGTATGCTCTGTCTTTTTTTAAAGGGAAAAGCACTAAAATGTGGGCTTGCATATGATTTGGTTTTTTCCACAAAAGAGTTTCTTTTGTCTGAAAAGTGATTATGACATTATTACAGATTTTCTAAAGGGTAAAAAAAATCCAAACCCTTAAAATTTTGTGAGTACTTGTATGATAACTGCATGACATTACCACTGGAATGCAAATGTGTGCATTGAAACAATAACAAAAATCCATCATTATTTCTTGTAACTCAGGATGGTGTCATTAGGTTATGGAATTTCAGTTAATGTTAATACTTTGTAATGATAGATTATACCTTACAAGGTGCACGGAAGATTGTAGCTGAATTCATTATAGAATCCTGAATTTTGGTTTTGAATGAGCTCAGTTTTTGTTAGCGTGTAATAATAGAAGTTGCTAAGATAAGTTGGAGCAAGAAACTGCTATAGCAAACTAGGGGAAAAGCAGAACATATAATGATTAGATATTTTAACAAAACCTTCTTACCAGATTTTCTTTGTGATACTGAAAGCAGGAAATTCTAGTGATCCTTACGTAGTGGGTGTGCTGTTATACACCTGAGCCGGCTTTGAATCAAAGCCTCCCCATGCAGGGAAAATTTCAATTAATGGGCATGAATAGACCTGGACAACACGAGAGAAGGGCAGTCAACCAGTCTGGCTTCCTGTGAGGTTAGAATTATTCTATCTGCACATCATAAAATGTGTGAAGTCTGGTTTTGTGTAGTCCATCTATCCTAAACTCTACCCTTTTTCATATGAGGTTGTCTGGGCAATTTTCAATTACTACAAGTAATGTCCAAATTAGCCATTCTTTCTACAAATGTGATTCTCCAGTCTCATTACTACTCTTCCATCCTGCTTTTTTTGCTATCTTAGCATATTTTGTTTGCATCTTTTCACATGCCTCTTAAACCTGTAGGTTTATTTGATACCCTAATATGGTATCTAATTTTGGCACCATTGCTGAGTTTGCTTTATAGTGTTGTGAGAAGAGTGGAATCTACCACTGGGCTTCACCAGCTTTTGCTAATGTGCTTTCTCTATCATGATATGAGATAGTGATCCATAATACAAATCACACTAACATTTCAGAAACTTTCAGTCAATACACTGGAAATTAACTTTCTTTGCAGCCATTAATTTTGTATGAGCATGTTGGTAACTAGCACATCACTTCAAGAATAATTTTCAAGAGTTTGTGAGAGTATAAGGTAGTAGCAAAACTGTAGATGACATTCAGAGTATTCCTTTTGCCTTTTCATTCTAAAATTGAGCAGCAGTAAGTCAAGAGTGAAGGACTGACTTCTTACGGTACTGTTGTGGTAATAGTCTACTCACCAAATTGCATATTGATACCACAAAGATGCATAAAATTTTGAAATTATACAAATACGCACTTTTTAAGTACCTTTAAAAATATTGATCACACTTTTTTCAGATCACACTATGATCTCAAACTCATTTTACTTAATGGAGTCTTGTCCACCTGAATACTATGACACCACAATAATAAAGATGACAAAAGTATAAGGTTAATTAGAGATTTTTGAACTATTTGTTGGACAATGGGTTAAATTCTAAATGAGAATGTACAGGATTCTGTTCAACGTTTCATTCTCTTCTGCTTAGACTACAAATTGAACGTTATTGCTGATGAAGAAAACCCCAAAGAACAGACAATCATCTAAAGAGCAAAACACATTCCATATCTGGGGGAAAGGAAAAGACAACAACTTAAGAAAGTTGAGATGGGGAGTAAGAAAAGATAATCATGTGAATCTGCAGCAAGGAAATTTTTTGCTTTAGTATTTTGAGGTTCTATTTGTGCTGGATGTAACTCATGAATTTCAGTAGCCTATAAAAGAAATACATTTCAGTTGGCTAGACTGTGATCTTTTTTCCCCTCCTGCTTTTGATATTGCCACCCTTTGTGAATTGTAATCTGAACCCACTGAGTAGGTGCAGGTAGAGGATAAGAGAGGAAAAAAAAGGATTATTTTCTTAATATTTCAGATTAGTATGGCCGTTGTTGTATGATTTAACTTAAATGAAACAGAAAGATGATTTCCATTCTGCTGGTGAGAATTTGAAACAAAACAACATTCCATGTAAATTGCTTTCATGGCCGTGTATTTCAGTAGAAGGTTTTCTATGTAGAAAGTAACTTTTTTTACTTACAGGGAGCTATCTATTAGTATTTATTAAGCAGCAATTAGATAAGAGTACATAAGATCAAGGAAATGAACACAGTAATTATGTAAATTTCAAGCTTTTGTAGTACTGATACATGTGTGCTGTCTGCTAGTGCTGGTTATGGCACTTGGGGTCTCAGCAGAAAAATATGCAAAGCTACATGAAAGTAGACAGCTCTCTATAGATACTCATCTAAGACAGTTTGTGTGTGTTTGGTTTGGGTATTTTTTATTCCGGGAGCTACAGGAAGTGAATTGCAGCCAATAAGTGTCTCCTAATGTGCTGCAGTTTCAGGCAGAGTAAAAACAGAGTAAAACAACTGGTGAATGGGTCAAACCATCCATTTTTAGTTAAATTTTCTTATAAGTTTTTTGGACAGGCACATTAGACATTCATGTCTAACGTACTTTTGTGGAGAAAATGCAACAGTTTTTGGTAGTTTACAGTGGAGAATGTGTCAGCTGTTAAGTACAAACTTAGGGCTCAGAAAATCCAGTTGCTGGGCTAAATGCATATCTGTGTAAAATGTAATGAGGTTTTCATATGTTCTTTCTATATCAGAATTTTTTTCTTCTGTTCTTTAAAGTTCACATTAGCTAGAGTCTTCCTTGACTTCAGTCTAGCTGCCCTCAAAAATGAAAACTATTTTGTAAATAGTGTCTTAAGTTTCTGCTCAAATTAGCAGTAGTGTAACAGGAGCACAAATGTGTATTTACTTCATTAAATAACCTAATCTGTTAGCTGAAAAGTTCCTCACTTCCCAAATGGTGCACTGAATAGTCTTCTCTGGTGAGTTCTAAGTATCAGTCAAATCTTTTGACAGATGGGACAATATGCAATCTTGCTGATCTTGTCCCATTCAGCCATCCAGAAAATGCAGGTTGAGAGACTTAATATGACAGATTTTTTTCCCTGGTGATTGACTGATGAGTGCAAGGTATTCTGAATGTCTCATGACCCAGTGGACTCAAGATGTCTACTTGTTAATTCTTACAAATTGCCAGAGGGCTAGGATAAGCTCTGTGACTATTTAGAAACATCCACAAAGTAAAAAATATTAAATATTACGACATCTTTATGGAATAAGCTAATGGCTGCCTTTCACAAGGTTAGCCAGAAGCCAAATATTTAGCATATTAACTAAAAACTAAATCCGAGAAGTGCATTAGTTGCACTTCTAAGTGATGCTCTTCTGAGACAGCTAATTCCATATTTACTTCATTGCAAAACCTGTAAGTTGACAAAATGTGGAGAGGTTATTTGTTTCTTTGGGCTTTTTTTGTTTTGTTTTTGTTTGGTGTGTAGTTTTTTCCTTTTTTTTTTTTTCTTTTTTCTTTATGGTAACCCATCAGTAGAAAACTGCCTTGTTGGAATTGCCTGTTCACTATATGTCACTGCTGTACATAAGTATGTAAGAAAAGCTATCTGATACCACTCAATGTTCATTCAAGCATTCAAGAAAAAAATGGGAACCATATTTCTAGCTCTGTCAGTGAAAGAATTATAAGCATTTCACTCACCACTTATTTCAGAACAAAGCTATTTAACCTGACGCTTACTTGCAGGAAGCTATATCCAGTAGTGGCTGATGTATGTCCAATGCTTTTACCTACTATTAAAAATCATATTGCTGGGCTGTAGCAATATCTTTTGCAATCATATGTCTGGTTATAATTGTGTTATAAATTTTGATTTCCTGCTGAAAAGAGGCAGTTATTTTACTACAAGAACTAGAAGGTATTCTTGATTTCAGGTTTTAGTAGTCTCTGTAATACTAACAAATAAAAGTTGATATGAAAGTTTTACATCTGGATCTGTAATATGACAAAGAGAAATAACGGAGTCTTAAAACTCTCTTTAATTGAATACCTCCTCTTTGTTCAGAATACTGTGTTTATTTACCCTTGATTGTTCTTCAGGTCAGACTTTTTTCCTTCAAGTCCAGTATATTATATGACAAGCTAAGTAATTTCTGCCATAAAAGAATATATATATACAACTTAGAATAATGAATATGTTCATTTTCTTACCATATCAACAACCATACAAGAAAAATTTTGGAAAGGTAATGTGTTAGGAAAACATTAAATGGAAATGAGCTAGTAAACTTGTAGATTGAAAGCTGAAGAAGAAGAAAAACTGAGTAGTTAAACAGCAGGTTCATCTTATAAGCAGTACTGATTTAGAACAAACATTTTGTTTTGTCAGGGCTTTATTTGCAGATCATCACCTTAGTGCAAACTGTTTCCATACATATTATAGTCTTATGAATACTATTCTCATAAAGATTGTTGCAAATGGAAAACTAGTTTGGAGAATACTTGGAGTATTGAACTGAAAAAAGAATAATTCTACTTGCACCCAGTCGTTTTTACAAAACATCATAAATATTTCTCTCTACTACTCTCCATAGCCATGAATCTATTCAGCATTACATTCAATGTAGAAGAATAACTTTTACAAAGAATTTTAAAGAAAACATCTATCCATTTTTAGTTCAATTCCTGTATTGAATTAAAAAGAAATCATGAGCTCCTGAACCTAAAATGTACAGTCAGTTCACAAGGCAGAAATTACAGCTGACCAGAAACCACAGTATTACTTGTAAGTGTTATGTGGTAAACATTAAATTTACTTCATACTTTAAACTTCAGTTATATAGAAACAAACATGGGCTTTTCTGATGTTTGTGGGATTTTTTTTGTTTCTTTTCTTTTCTTACAAATTCAAAATTTGCATACAATTTTCTATTATTATTTTCTAAGCCAACTGTCTTTCTTGTCAATGTGTGTACATGTGCATTTTCAGCTCATATGCATATGCTCATATTTGGAAAGTGTTTAATTAGTCAGACAAGAAGTATTAGTTATATTAAACATTTTTTGTCTATCAAATATAATGCAAAAAAGTGGTTATATGGTTTTTCACTAAAAACAGGAAGCAGATTTCAGCTTTCATAAAAGTAACCTTGAATGATGCCATAACGTAAGGTACCATAAAGATCATATGTTACAAGCATAGCAGATGTTAATTCTTGTTATACACATCTGCTCAGGAAGCACTTGCACTCTGCTTAAAGCTTTAACAAAGTTAAGAGTAAGTATTCAAAACAGCTGTGCTGATCTGAAGTACACTAAAGGTGTTTGGGTTCAGCCTGAATTATATATATCCCCTCCAAGGATCTTTTTCCTTACAGTATGTGTTAATAAATTTGTTGCTCTATTTAGACTCTGTCTTGTGAGGTCTGGTTTCATGCAATCACCACCCAAACCCACACAACTAATCAGACTTAAATCTCAAGCACATGCTAAAATCTGATTTTGCTATTTTCTGGTCACTTGACTAGAGATATGTGTATTTTGATAGGAGTCTGAGAATTTTTTATTAAACTGGTTACAGATTTGTTGAATTACAAGCTGGATTTTTTTGAGGCAGAATTTGCTTGTGAATTATTGAATATTTTTGTGCACTGCTTAAGAAAAATGTCAGGTCTGGGTGTCCAGCTACTTTTGATATAACATAAATGCCTTATTTCTTCTAGTCCATGAAGATCTAAGTATTTACTATTTTCTTTTGCAGTAAACTCTGGCCCCAATGGCATATGTCATTCCTGTTTAAGTATTGGGACTTATGGTTCAGCTACCTTAATCTGATTTTAAGTCAACTTTTATTGACAAACATACCGAAAGAAATACCCTAGTATAATATAACAGTTCTGGAATACTAACCTGCAGCCTTAATACTGAATTATACTGTACATCAAAGTGTGCCTCCTTCTAAAGTCAGTCATGTTGAGTTTCAAAGTGCTACAGCAAGTGCTTGTTTAACTGTACTTGGTGAGAAAACAGTCACTGTTAATGTACTGTGACATTTAATAACACTTCTGTGTGTTATGGAGGCAGGCAGTTCTTTCTGTAGAGATGGAAATTTGCTTGGATCTTTTGCTGTTGTGCTTGTTTTATTTCTCAGTCTCTTCTATATTGTTTAAAGTTTTTGTTAAATGTATTTTTCCACCCTCATCTTTCTTTTTCAAAATATGGCCAAACAAATCAATAAAGCTAACTTGGGGAAAAAACCCAACAGCCCACACACATGATTAACTTGACCACTATGGTGAAAACAAGGAAGAAATGATAAAATTTCTATTTTTTGGTTGGATAGAGAATAAAGAATAAAGATGAGGAAGCTGAAGTTCTGGTACTGTAGGAGGGGAAAATAGCTGCAATTGACAATTGCAACTGACTTAAAAATAAAGGTAACTTGTTTTTTACAACCTGTTTGTAATGTGAGAGAAACAAAGCAACTCTGCAGAAAATTTTAATATTGGATTCTTCTTAAAAATAGTGCACTTTCCAAAACTGAAAGAAAATATATTTGTGCATCATTGAACCAAGGAAATTGTCAATCTGATGAAATTTTGAGAGGTTACTCTAGTAGCCATTATTTTAAAATATTGAAAAATAATTTGTTAGTGAAATAATTTCCATTTCTTCCACCCATCTAGCTTTTCATTCATGAACTATTAAGGATATTCTGCTCATCTACCTGGGGGTAAAAGAAAATGTTGACATGAAGTTGACTGAACATGTGCCTGTAAAAAATTGGCTTTGACCCTAACTTGTGTCAAGCAGTTGGCATGGCATCTGATTAGTAATTAATTATACCAATGCCAGCAGACACTAATGGTATCTTTCCACGGAATTGCATGCCAGACCTATTAAGGTTAAACTACTTGATACTGATCCCTCTTTTAGGCTTTGTCAGTTCAGCAGGATATCTAGTCAATGTCATCATGTGAAAGGTTCATTAAAAAATATGCTAAAATATTTCATTAAAACTAAACTCAGAGGATCTTTTTTGCTTAAGCTGTACTACTTCTTGCTCCCTGGATAGCGAAGCTGCCAGGTTACTGCAGGATCCAATTACTTAAACTGAGTTAT
This sequence comes from Toxostoma redivivum, assembly GCA_013397375.1. NCBI lineage: Eukaryota > Metazoa > Chordata > Aves > Passeriformes > Mimidae > Toxostoma > Toxostoma redivivum. The sequence continues at coordinate 708,968 of VXBI01007471.1, forward strand.
TAAAAAAAAAAAAAAAGGAAACAACAACAAAAGCAAACCCCAAAAAAAGAAAAACCAACACTCCATACCACATTTACTCTCCTTCCTTCATCTTGGGTGTAACTTATCAATTTTGATCCAGCAAGGTCCAAGAATATTGCTAGAGATTTCAGCTGTGATTCTGGTTGCAAGTGTATTTCAGTACAACCAATGATTTTGAAAGCATATAGCAAAGTTCCTCGTGGACTTAATTCCATTTCAAAGACTGTTTTTCTATTGAACACCTTTTTCTCTGCAGGCAATGTCAGATCCTGACAACTGATAGACACCTGCTAGTGCTACTTATTTTTATGGAAGGCACTTCTCAGGATTTGTCATGTTTATTGACCCTTTTCGTATCAAAAGGTCTGATTTAAATCTCTTTAAGTGAAAGAAATAACTAGAGGCCACAACTGTCCCTCAGTTGTAGTTATGTACACTCAAATGAACTTCAGTGGCATGGAAGTTTAGAATCTAAACACTTAGAAGGAAAAAACCCCATTGATAATATAACGCATTATTATGTGAAGTGGTGCTGAACACTGTCTATCCAAAATTAACAATAGCATTGCAAAAGTGGAAATAGTTGCCTAACTGCCTTGTATTTGTGATCAGTTCTAATTTCTTGCTTCAGGACAGTGAAAGAAGAAGCACATTAAAGATTTTTCTAAACATTTTCAAAATATGGTAAATTTCACTGGCTATAAAGCCTGCCCTGCTTTTCCTGGGCTAAACCCACTGCTGAGCTAGTAAAACATACCAATTGCCCTGCAGAAAAATTATGTAAGACTGTAGCATAGGAAGTTTTTGAACATCTACAGTCTTTTTGCCTGTCTCCTTTTGCAGAAGGAGGACAAGCTTTCAAACAGGAATGTAAGGGGAACAGTCAAAATAGTTCTTATGCTGTATGGAGGCAAGTACTTTGAACCTTTGAATAGGTTGCACTGGATGTAATTATTAGATGCATAGGATCAACTGCATTAAATGTAATTATTAGTGAGTCTAGGGAAGGTTGCCATTGCACTCTTCATAGTTGTTGCGACAGAAACAACATTTCTGAAGCAACTCCAGAGGAAGCCCAGCCTTCAGGTTTCTAGAACTGAAGTGTTGAAAAGCAACTGTTTTGGGTGAGTTCTATTTTTGATAACTGGTTATTTTATCAAGGACCTTTTTTGTTGCTTGGTACAAATAAACTGCCTGAATCACAGGCAGCCTTAGATTTGCCTTTAGAGGTCAAGCTGAAAGGACTGGATATTGATGTAGTTGCTGTTATAAGGACAAAGTTAATTCTAATCTTTTTGCAAGGCTGAAGTTCATGCAGTTATTGTTAACAGCAGAGGGAAAGTACATGTACCTGTTGCAATAAAGCAGCTGGGACTCAGTTTCTTCATGCAGAAAAGCTGACTCTTTATTGCATAGGTCATATTTTGTAGGATTATCAGAAGGCACCGTGTTGAACTTAATTGGTTAACAACTCAGTTCATTGGTCAAGAAGGGTTATTGAACACGTCTATCAAATTTTCTTTCTCTACATATGTCTACGTATTTTCTTCACTGATTCCCATGGGACTGATCTATTGTTTATGCAGGTGCAGAATTATTTCTCTCCCCAAGAATAAGTTTCTGTCTTAACAGATTTTTCATTCCCAAGATTGTTTCACATGGGAGCCGAGATAGCTGCACTTAGAAGAAGTGACAGGCAAGCTGATAATTGAGCAGAGCAAGGCTTTATTATATTAGGCCTTTCTTTTATAACATCTCTTACCTGTCTGCAACATGTACCCCTGGTGTTCATGTCATTTTCCAACCTGTGCCTGACTTCAGAGAATTTTAATACAATTTTTTACTCACTTTTGAAAGATGAAATATATCCTTTGCTACATACAATGGAAGAGGTTCTCCCTTGCACTCCCCTTTGATCTGTGATATCTCCTTGGATGCTGGTGAGTGTAGCTGACATTAGGTGTGCCCTGTCTGTCTCCAGAGAGAAATATAACCCTTGACATAGTCATGTTTTAAATGAGTGCACATGTTGCTGGGAGTTCTAGGCTCCAAGCTAAACATAGGGGTATCTGGCTCCTTGAAGACTTTTCAGAGGGCCAAAAAGCAGAGGTTGACCCCTGCAAACTATGGTGGAAGGTACCTAGCACAGATAATAGGGCTTCTTTTACTACTTTACTACTATTTGCCTCTCATAAGGAAGGTATCATTGTAAAGGGAAATAACTTCTGTGTAGCTCTTAACAGAACAACAGCAAATGCCAGGAAAGTTATGATGTGAATTCTGCAAGTTCCTTTGGTATAAGAAACATTGAAAGATGCCTTGTCTGTTGAAAACTGTGGATGCATGAGTCTTTGGTGGTGTGGAAGGACAAGGGATCATTTTCAGCCTCTATTTTGGGTTTCAGTGGGCTTTATCTTCCAAATGACTGGAAGGTCTGTTATATTCTTTACCTTGGAAGAGCTAAACCAGTCACAGCTAGAAAGCACAAAGTTTGTCAGCATCCACAAACATGGCACATGTATACGTACAGATATGTGGGTGGCATAGCTGTGATCTAATCTTCATAATTCAAAGATGGTTTATAAATAAGACCCATTTTCCTCTAAGCAGAAGCTCTTAAAAAATACTTTTTCCTTGGAGGTGAAAGATTAACACCTCAGAGCATTGTTTTTATACCTTTTGTTAGAAATAGTATGTGAGCTCAAAATATTCACCCTTAAAAGTTAATATATTAATATTAAACACACAATTCTTATTGCAATACCTTTCAGGATTATGGGCTGATTATTCAAAGGAGTCATTACTAATTTGTTAAATTTCTGTAGCTTTTATCTTTGGAATTTTCCTTAGAGGGCTATATTTAAAAAAAAAAAACCCACAACCCAAACATCTTACCCAGTTTGAAAATAAAATTAGTCTGTTTAGTGTCAAAGGTTAAGAACACTTCTTAAAATGTCTTCCTGATTACTTATTCCAACAGTACTGCCATATTGAAAGGTGCTTGAAATCCTTAGGGATGAAAGCTGACAGGTGCTATATGAAACTAAAATGTTATCTGTGACAGATCTAGGTCAAAATCTTCATCACGGCAGTAAAATTCACCTTTGTTCCACGTGTGATTGTTGCAAAGGGCCGTTTTGAAGCCTTCCTTGTTTGCTCTTGACGGTTCTTAGTCTATTAACTGAGTGTCCTGCTGGTGGGGTGAACTGCTGCTTGGTATTGTTCTTCTGGGAATGTTTTTGGTCATGTAGCCCAAGAAACACTTTGTTCTACACAGATGTAGCTATAGATATCTGTTCTTTGCCAACTGCATGGTGGTATGTAGGGAAGGTAAGGAAACTATAGTTGTTGATGTGATTTTATTTGACTGTTGAAGGTTTTAGATTGCACATGAATGCCATGATTTTGGGTCCTAAAAAGGTAACAGAGAATTATTGCAATGAAACTAAAATCTTGGCAGGATCAGCTTAAACATTCAGATGAATATCCAAAAGAGACTGTGTGTGATTTGAATAGCGTAGTGCTGAAAAGTAATTCTGCGTTAGTAAATAAAGGTTTTGGCACTTTTTTTTTTTTTTTTCTCTCTTTTTTTGAAATCAAGACAGGAAAAACTCACATAGTGTACTTAGGACTGGTTTTGGTTTTGAGGCTTTGCATTTAGTAATTTTAAAGTGATAGCATGAATATGAATATAATAATTGATAAGCTTGCAGCTCATAATTGAACTGTTTTATGGTTAAGTTCACAAAGACCTTGTATTTTAAAACTCTTTTAAGGTAATATTTAAAAAGAGATTTTTAAGCTATTATGTAAATTTTTTTAATGATTTTGCATTCTCAAATGTTTATTTCAGTCTTCTGTTTAAAATAGCATTACTTTTTTCAAAGATATACATAAATTCTAACAGAACTTCTGTCTGTATAATATTAAAGTTACATTTAATTTCCTCATAGATGGAAATTAAATTTTGCTCTGAATTGACAATTTTCTTAAAATAATTGAGTTTTGGTTGATAACTATAATTTCATTATATCTATGGTGGATATGCATAGTTTTTGAAAGTAGCTATTGCTTTAGCTTCTTCATGTGACTGCTAGAAACATCTAATCCATCAACACTACGGGTGATTTTTAGGCATTTGCTTGTAGCTGTGCCTCCTCCTAAATTTTAGTTTGTAATAATGTATGCATATGACACAGTGTTTGTTACTGTTAGAGCCAAAAAAAATCACAGCTAACATCACAATTTACAATGAAACTTTATAAACATAACTTTGCTCATTTCCTTTTTGGAGGTAACTGTAATGCCTACTTCTCTGCAGACTTTTCTCCTTTGAGACAGTCTGTTGAATTCATTCTCACATGCATCTCTTTATGTTTTTCTTGAACATGATTAAATATATTTATTGCAATATGTTATGCCTTGTATCTCCTAACCAGCAGCAACACAGCAATAAAATCCCTCACCCAAAACTATTCACGTGTGCCCTCTACCCCCCCATGCATGTTAATTTTAGGCCAACATATTTTGTTTGAACACAAAATTTGCCTATTAGCATCTCCTCTGTGCCTACTAAAAGCACTAAAATCTGTTGTGCAATCCTTTTGTACCTACACCTAGCAACAATAATGTGCAATTTATGTACCTCACAAAATTACTCCAGAAAGTGAATTTGCTCTGGAGAGTAGCAATGCTGATAAAAGAGTGGTCTATTTCTCCTTGAAATGAAAAACATATTGGTAAACTTTGCAATGTGCTGTTCCATATAAATTTAATATTTAAATCTTAGCTGTTGGGTGTCTTGAAGCCTAGCTGCAAGCTAATGTAGGACAAAAGTTTAGGTAATTCTTCATCACCAAAATGTCATGAGTAACTGATAGTAAAATGTACCAATTTTATTAAAAACACTGGTCAAAATGTTTTTCAGATTGTATGGTATGTTCTCTTTAGGAACACAATAAGTCTCTTCCAGGATGGCAGAAATAAAAAATTAAAATAAGATTTACTTCTTGTCATGGCAAGGGCAAGAATGGACTTATATGACTTCATTTTAATGGGGCATGTAAAACAAAATAAAATTCACTAGCACTGAGTTTATGCAAATCTGTGCCTTATTTTTAGTATGATAGACCATAAAGTAAAAGATAGAATTGACATTTAGATTGGTGTTGTGACAATGACCCCAAGATCACTAAATCCTATGAGGCCATTTGTGCATAAAACATAACAGTTTTGAAGTGGTTATAGGTAATAAGGGCACAAAATTAGCATCTGAGAGCTCTTTAAACTTGCATCTGTTAAAATTATCTCTGAAATATATACATTGTGAAATATAATGCTAAATTTTATTTATTTATCTAGAGTGTTTTTAACAAAAACTTACTGTATCAAGATAGAATGTGATATGCACTTGTGGGGCATAAGATCTACTGTTTTGTCATTTGTTAAATTATACACTTGACTTGTTCTTCTGAGGCTGCCATCATCATGGCTAGGTTTCTGTCTATCAATGTTCTCTCATAATAACAATGAAAACATTATTCCCAAGCAAATAATTGCTGTACAAAATAAAACAATTACTGATATATTCACTTTTTCTTTGATTTGAACAGGCTTGTACCATATAGTTTGAACTCTTTTACACTTATAGTGGCTCTTTGAACTCTATTTTGAATTCTTATAGTGGCCACTCAAATATATAATGGCTGTTAGAGAATTTCTTTATAATGTAGTCCTATTTCGTATGTGATAGTCTAAATAAAATTGTCCTTTTGAGTAATACCTTATATATGTGTAGGTAACTCACTAGAGTTCAAATTAAATATAAATTACATGGCTCTTGACTGCAAATCACATTTTTCAGCCAAAATAACTCGAGATCCCATGACGTAGATCACACAAGTGACAAAGATTTGGTCTAGAAATTCAAGTACTTTCCCAATGCTTTTAGTTTGCCACTTTGGGATTTGTTTTCCATATATGAAATTGGCAAGAATACCACACAGTGCTCTTAAAGTAGGGAAAAAATAGTTCTCCATGTCCACACTATGTGTATCTCTTTAGAGAATCATACAAAGCCATGGACAAATTAATTTGTGATCTTTCTTACATCTGATTATTCAGTGCATTTATAATTTTCAGACTAAAGTTTTATAAGAGTTCTGTAACTATTGGTTCCAGAATGGAAGTACCAAATATTTTGAAAACAGTGTCATAAAAAGACAAAGTCAAGTGGTGCTCCAAGTTCTTTTAGAAAGTGTTGTTACTATTGTACAAATACTTTGAGGTTTCTTCGACAGAAAATATTGCACTTTATGGAAAACAGAGGAAAATATCTGAGCCACAACTGGAATCTTTGAAAGTATCAAAGATGGGGGCTCTCTTTTCAATGAAAACTTTTGTTGAGATTTGCTTGTGCTTGCTGTATCAAAATCTCTTGGCTCTACTTGTTTTATATATGATGAATAAGTTGAATTATATGATGATAATGCAGTAGTTCAATTCAATGAATATAAGACTTCAGAGGTCCTGGACATACCTGATAGATGAGGCAGTTAAAAAAACCAATTTTGCCTAGTTTTTGGATGAAATTTTCAGGACTATTAAAAACAGTCTCTTTCTTACACAACACAAAGGCTAATGTTTTGCTCATTAAGATCCAATATCCATGAATTGCTTCTTTAATTGCATTCTGGGGATTTGTTGGCTGATAGATTTATCTTTCATTGTTAGAAAAGTTTGACAGTCACCAAATAATAATAATTTAGCAAATTAAATGCTGTTCAAATAGTGGTGCAAGTGGTGAATCTGATTATTCACCTTTTAATAACTCCTATCTAGCTTTACACTGTGACGAAAACATTCAGTGGAGAAGTAATGAAATTAATACTTAAAGATAACTCAGATGGTTGTGGATATGAACCATGTTATGCTAGATTTTTCCTTTGGCTGTGATCTAATTTTACATCCTTTGAAGCCAGTGATTAATGGTTTAGGGATTCTGTCTTCTAGGACAGCTTAGTATTGAGGTCGAACTTTCTGATGTATATGAATAAGGTCAAAATTTTCATACTTGATATTTCAGATTTTTTCCTTTCCAAGGAAACCTTATTGACAAAACTGGAAGCTCTTAAAATGATTGAGCTTGATTTAGGGTGTAAATAATTTTGCATACAGAGATTATTGATTTGGCTAATTGTAAATCAATACAGACGAGCTTTGCTGTGGTGCTTGAGCTATTTGATGGTGAAAACAATATACTAGCATAACTGTGGCATTCTGTTGAAAAATCTGTATTTGTTCCTGATGCAAACTAGCATTTGTGTACATGGTGTGCAGTGCTGGAATATGTATTAGTTTAGATCTATAATCACTTAGAGATTATCTATTTTACTGTTATTTTTGAGCTGTCTCTAAGTGTTTCTAAATGGTGGGGCAGATTAGGCAACCTTCTTTCTGGCAATACAGCTAGATCTTCTATGGGCTTGAGAGCTCAAGATGAGTTCAGTGCTGAAGTCTAGTTGAGAGTTATGTGTCTCTATTCCCAGTACAACACAAAAATTACAGGAGTGGCAATCACACCAAACATACAAACATGACAGGAGGAAAGTCTTTTCATAGTGCCATTTCTAGTTAAATATAATATTTAGTATAAACTATTACTGGTTTGACCACAGACCTCAGGTCTGAGCTTCTCTTTTCTGAGGACCTAAATTCTCAGAAATCCCAGAGAGTGCTCAAAGAGTAGACATTTGATTTGTTTAGTGGATGCACATGCATGTTGAACAAGAGAAGGGTTTAAAATAATTTTATTTCCTTTAACAGCTTTGTTCTTGAATGACATAATTTGAAACAAATAAGATATTTCACATTAAAGCATTTGTCTGAATTCCAGTTTTTCTGTAAAGTCTGTTTATATAATCAATACTAAGCAGCTGTTGGATGGACTACAGGACCTGGGGTGGGAGGTAGAAGCTTTCAAGAAGCAATCTTTGCACAGTTTTGTGCCTTCTCAACACAAATCTGTATGTAGTTGATTGTAGACAAACTATGATCTAGAGTACACATCTGACATGAATTTCAATTTTGAGCTTGGAGAGTAAGCTTATTCATATGCTCAATTTTTATTTTTTTCAATTCTTAGTTTTGGGGTAAAGACACAAAGTTCCAGATGGCTTCAACTAAGTGATGTGTGGGTCAATATTTACTACCTAATATTAGTCTGCTGTACTTTAGATATACTGCTTAAATTCTAAGTAGGTTTTCAAAAGTGCAGTGGAATTTGTTTTTTGTGTTTAGGATTTTTGCAAATGTTTTGTTTTAATCCCCCCTGTATGCTGTTTTCTCTCTAGGAAGTTTCTATGCATTAAGAAAAAATTGCTTGTTTCCTCTCTCTAGTTTGAGCTATAAAAGGCAACAATAGAGCTATAAAGGGCAACAACATTTGTTTATCTCCATTTCATGATGTTTATTTTAGCAGCTGTGCACTTTCATATTGCCCATTTATCAGTACTCCATGTACTCCTGAATTAAAGGGTACATTAGGATGCTGGATTTGGGTTTAGTATTTTCCTAGGGTTAGAGAATATGGAGCACTTTAAACTGGAATCTCAGAGGATTCGGTCTGTACTTCTGATTTAAATTTCTCAGGGATAGGACAGAATAAATGTATTTCCGTGTGTATGTTTACCAAATGTCTTGGGGTGACTGTATGAGGCCTGTATCCCCAAATCATCTGTTCTGTTGGTGTCGAATATTAAATTCTGCAACTTTAAGACTGGTTCCAGGAGCAAAGCAGAGGAAAAGAAGAAGTGCAGGGTTTGTTATCAGAGACTGCACCAGCTCCCCCGCATTCCTGCTGGCACTGTGTTGTCTGCAGTGGACAGCAAGGGAGAGCTCTCTTTTGCTCTGGGTTGGTTCTTCTGGCTAGCTGAGGCAGAGAAACTCCCTGGATTGCTTTTTTCCTCCTTTTCTTTTTTTTTCCCCTGGAACTGTTTTGAACCTGCTCTGGACTGAAAACCCAGAAAGAGCACCAGGAGCTCACACCTGTGGCCCACCAGGCCTGGCCTGGGCCGTGGCATTTCCCAGCACCGGAGGGACTGAGAACAGCCTGAGTGAGCCGGGCAGCCCACGGAAGGAACTCTTCAGATCCTGTCATCTCTTCAGAGTGGCAAGAGGTTTTTGCTGTTTGGTATTGTTCAATTTTGTGCTGGGAGGTGTGTTGCCTGTTGAATAAACAGTTCTGTTTCTTTTTCCATTTCTCTCCAAGGAAATTTTTTTTCTGAGCCGGCTGGGGGAGGGAGTGCTTGGATTGGTTTTTTTTTTCCCCCTTCCCTGGAGGGACCCCATTCAGAGGTTTCCTCCCAAATTTGCTCTAAACAAGGACACCAATTTAATTACTTTTTGAATGTTAAGTACCCTTATTTGCACGGTTGAGCTGTATTGATGCAATCTGGACTTGTAGCCCCTTTTTGAAAGTTTTCAGAATTTTACAATCTGAGAGATACCTTCTGCACTAAAGATCTCCAAATACAAATGAAGAAATACATTTTTCTGATGAGAAATGAAACAGTTTTTTTTTATTTGCTTGATTTTGTGAGTGGGATGGATACATGCATTTCATGTTACTCCATGTACACATGTCAATCCAAGCCAAGCTAGACACTCAACTTCCACACTTTGTTTGGCTGCACTCACAATTCCCAAAAAGCCAAAAAAGGGCTCACAGTGTTTTTCAATTACTATATGCAAGGAAATAATGAACGAGGTAGGGTAATTGCAAACTGATTTATAAGCAGGTGTACTTTGACTACTCTTGAAAAATATTTACTCTTTTCTCCTTTTTAAATAATGTCTCTACAAACAGAAGCTGTCTCTCAAGGACTTTACCTGGCAATTTTTTTTAGCTGTTATTGGATAAAGTTTCTTCTTGTAGGTGAGGTGTGGGGTCCATCTAACACATAATAGTTACAATAATAGTCATAGTTGGGAGCCTATTTTTTAGGTTTGAAGAGGCAGTGTACAGTGTGTTTCTGGGAACAGCTTCTTCCTACCCTTTCAGTAGCACTTTATTAAACTAAGTGCAAGATTCTGTCAAGCATGTCTATTTTTATTAAATATCTAATCTTAGCTGAATGATGTGGTCTTATAGCTCAACATCTGCTGCTATTTACTCAATGACTGTGAAGGTCTGGATGATGATCCTGGGAAATACATTAGCACTAAGCAGATCCCCTGCTTACTTTAAAATAGATGATTAATCATTGCTTTCAAAATAGCCAATGAGTGCTGCACTTGTCTCCTAACTTTCAAGAGCACCTCGGTTTCTTCACAGCTGTTTTGGTTTCTCTGTTGTTTTCTTTCCCACTGAGTATTTTGGGATATTTGGGGAAATGGGGAATTTGGGTTGGATTTTTTTTCCCTAAACTTTAACCCTGTGAATTCAGAACTCTGTGTGGTATCTAGTAATGGATTCAGGAACAGAACTATAAAAGGACTGAAGTTTAAAAGTGTTGAAACATCAGAGTACTGAACATTATAGTGTATAATTTTCAGGCACCTGCTGATAAGAATTCACAGTTCTGAAATAGGTACATAGGCTTCAATACCCAGGGAGAATTTTATAACGAGTATGTGTGTAGGAAATCTAGTGTATGTATTTATAGAACAGAAATAGACAGAGGGACAGTAGTGATAGTAGCTAAATTACTTAGGTATTTCCTGTACCTATGCCAGCAACTTCATTTTGCTAAAACCTGTCCCTCAGTAATACAGACACTGCTTTCTTTAGGGAAATGGGAATGGGAGTTCCAGTGTTCCAGTATGCATTGGTGGAAGAGGGAATGAAGTCTACACCTCTCACACAGTATTTAGTAAAAGCTTAATAGGCTGAAAAACTATTGGTTGAAAAATCAATTACTAATCCACTGCCTTTGGCAAAAGGTTTAAGGGGTTTGAGAGTTGCTGCTCATGTCCTTTGTGTGTGATGATTTTTTTGTGAAATTGTACAGTCCAGAGGTGTAAGGCAAGCTGACAAGCTGAAGAAGTGCTGGCCTTCTGGTGCAAGGTGGATAGCATCTCACTAGAGAAAGTGGAGTCAATTTCTCAGATGGTATAAAAGAGAATGGCTCTGAGTTAATCCACACAGCAGCTTCTGTAATGGCTGGTATAGCAACTGAGTGGCAGAAAATGTGTTAAGAAAGGTAGTGGTTTATCTGTACTAGGAAATAGTAGTGTAAGAATTTCTCCCCTATCCCCTCTTACTCCCATTGCATTTTATGGCAAGCTTTCACTCATTTTTATAAATGCAGTATAAAGAAGAGACTCTTCTGACTGAGGCTTCACTTCAACTGCTGAATAGGGACTCTTTTTGCATGTTCAGATAGAAAAATGTGTGAGCCATCTAATAGCACTGTGAAAATGCTGCAAAGACAAGTCACTTCAGTTTTGCCAAGAGGTAAACTGGCAAGGTCATAAACATGTAGACTGTGTGCTTATTCTTTCTCTCAGTGTTCAACAACACTAAAATAAAACTGTCCACAAATTCCAGTGCTATAAACTGGTTGGTTTTTTGCATTAAATAAGAGATAAAGCTGAATAAGGAAAATCCTATTGAAAGTTTTTAGAAAATCTCTGTCTGTTCTACAGAATGGCTTAACTTATTAAGAACCCAGTAATTTTATGTTTAATTAATTATGGAATTTTAGTATGATATTTTCAGAGGTGCATAAAGGAATGTAGTACAGTGAAAAATAGTTCTGTTGTTTATTGGCATTTATAGCCTGAGCTGTTTCCAGCTTAGATAGCCAACGTGTATTACTTCAATATTAAGTATTTCATTTAATGACATCTCTTTGGTTTGGTTTAATGATTGCCCCTTTCTGCCATCTTGCCTAAACTGTCAAAAGCAGTGCAGTAACCCAACTTGAAAGACTTAATTTGACATATTTGAACTCCATTAGAGATCGTGAAGGAAATTTTTCACAATTCCTAGTAATCATTGTAATTAGTATGACTGATATTTCAGTAAATGGTGAGAGTCCCTACACCTGATGCAACTCTCTGCACTTTTTAGGGCAATATCAGTTAAAAAAAGAGATAAGGAATCCACTTGTATATGTAAATGCTCTCCAAACAACTCAGTCATATTTACTGTTCTACTATAGGAAGTAAATGCTATGCAACTCCTACACTAACTAGACTGGATGAGACACAGGCTTGTTCAGCTTATATTTCCTATTGCTATTAAATATAAAAGATAGGTTTTATAGGAAAAGTTCATGAGCTTAGAAATGCTTGCAGGCTTTATTTTGTATATAAGTAGGTTGCATTTATGGAAAGAATAAATAATTTCTTCTTAAAATAGTTTTGTCTAAACATTTGAACTGTATTGATTCTTCTGCCTTTACCCATTATGGTGATGAAGTTTACTACTGAAAAAATAGCACCTACAAAATTCTACAATTTACTGTAGAATAAGCTTTAAAAAAATCAATTGAGCTACAACTTTTCTCACTCTCCATCACAAGTCTCCTATTTTATGTCATCTTGTCTGAACTAACAGATTTATAATCAGTTCCTTGAACAGTAAAATCATTTGCCATTTGGTAGAATTGGCTGACATTTCATTTCTGCTGTGCAGATTGCAGATAATGTTGACATTATTTTGCTGAGTGCTGTACTACATCATTAACATATTGCTCATGACTGAATCTGAAATACTTTCACTGTCATGGTGTAAAAACCTACATTTTCTCTGTAAAAGAAGTGATGTAGATTTTGTTGAGATAAAATAATTAATGTTGCAGCATAGTAAAATAGAAATTGCACTGAAGTTACAAAATAAAACTATAAAGTCAAAGTTAAAAATGAAAGAAAACAATCTCATAGATAATGTATTTACTCTTGATATCCATAGATCTTGCATAGAAATGAACAACACTCTTGAAACAGGCTTAAACCCAGGCTGTATCAGCACTATAGCAATGCAGGACTTGGCAGTTAGAGACATAAATCTTTCTGCTTGCATCATGTGAAAATGAAAATTTATTTTAAGTTTTAGGCATAATCCCATTCTTTCCCATATGTGATTATTTCCTCTGAAAAAGCAACCAGGTGAGTTGCAAAGTAGTTTTAAATGACCAGGCAGATTTTCCCAAGTTGACAGGCAATTGTTAATAAATTTATTTCTATTACATTTTAAGATCTACATCTACATATTTATTTGTAAATCAAGCATTTACTTTGGAAGTTTTATTTATTTTATCTTCTGCTGAGGGGGAGAGATGGAACTTGAGAATTGATTTTGTCTGTTACCTTGATGCAGTCTCTTCATGTTTCATCATTAACATTGCCAGTGATCTTAGGCATTTCCTTTATCCTTTCCTTATCCTTATGTATTTATCTCTTCCTTCTTAGATATTCTTCTTTATATCTTTGATTAAGTATGTTTTGCCAGGTAATAAGGTTTGTTTTTTTTTCTCTAACACATTATGGATCATGTGCTGCCATTCTTCATTCTTCACCCTGTTGAATCATACCTTCAGCTGTGTTGTAATTGTCAACAATTAAGATCACAGTTAGCAATTAAGTAACAGGTAGCTTTTTGTGATTGAAGATGAAAGTATGTCATGTTGGTTGATTAATAGCTTTTCAGTTGTATGTTAGACATACATAAATTCTTCTAGTGACCAACTAACCAGATGTGCAATTAAGAAAAACAAACAGCCATCTGTCTTTGAGATTCATTCCAACATAGACAAGTGTATTCCTTATCAGTTTCTCTCTCCTGCTCCTTTCTCTTTGCCTCAGTGTAGGATCCTTCCTATAGGATACTGTCCTTCACAAGCTGCTCCTATGTGGGTCCTCCACTGGCTGCAGTTATTCCAGGAAATACGCACCTGCTTTGGCATGTGGTCCTCCCAGGGCTGCTGGGTGATCTCTGCTTTTGCACCTGGAACATAGTGTCCCCTGCTGCTCTTATATTTGTGTTGACAGGATTGTTTCTTTCAATTTTTAATGCTCCCCTTTCTCTGCCCCCTGATGTCGGCTCTGCAGCCCCACTAGGCACAGCCACTCAGTACAGTTTAGTGTAAATATATTGGTAAATATTGATTGCTTGATAACCATTTCATGTGGAGTAAATTTTTCCCACATCTCAAAGTCTTCATCATCATTTCCTACTATATATGTAGTTGAATTACTTGTTGCCAGGGAGACAGTGTTTTTCACTGTTTACACAGTATATGCTGTTCAGAATAAGAAGCAAACATTACCTTAGTTGACATGTTTTTCCATAAAGAACTAATAGCACTTAAATCAAAATAGTTGTATTTCAGCACTGAAATGCAAAATATGAAATGATTACACATTAATTTTGAATAAATAGATACTTTTTCTATCAGGATTGGTATTTCTGTTATTCAGTAACATTAAATTAATATCTGAGTATTTACCTTCCCCAGAGTGGATAGTTTTTCATGTCTGAAAATATCAGGATTTTTTTGAATATTATTTTTTTACAGTTAAAACTATTTTTGGGCATGAACCAATGCACTAGATCTGAGCTGTCTGAATTTTTTTAACCTTCTAGACAATAAATATTTTTTCCTAATTTTTTTTCTAGTTTCTGTTTTTAAGAACCTTCAGAATCTGCAAAACATACATATTGATTTAATGTCTTTAGAGTTTACAAGTTTGGGACATGGTACTACGTGTAACACCTGCAGAGGTAGAACTATATGTGTTAACAAGCAGAAGTTTGTACAAATTGTTTTAATGTATGTATCTCCCACAGTCTTTAAAGTGACTTTCTCCATTGACAGTCTTGCATTTTGGGACTGTTGCAGGCAAACATAGAATATATTTTCAGGAAAAATGGCTTATAGTTGGCCAGACTAACAGCAGAGATTTACAGCAGCCTCATCAGAAACATAACATTCTTGTATTGTGTTGGAGCCTTCTGTTTTCACAGATGATCAAGCAAACAAAAATTGTGTGATTACTTAATCAGCTGTGAGAAACTGACTTTGTAAAATGTGCGTTATAATCGACTGTCTTGCAGGGCCTTTGCTGCCTGGTCTCCTTGGTGCTTCATCACAGCACTACACTGATGAAATCATGGGGGCAGTGACTAATTGCTGTGCTTTCTCATTTCCACTTTTGCCATAGATGCTCTTGCAATTCTGAATATTGTCTTAAGCTGGTAGCTAGCCAGGCAGCTGAAATATCCTCCTGCTGTTTTGCACTGCAAAATAAAATTTTACATCCTTACGTATGCTATGAATAAGATGAATTTGAGTATCGTGTTTGTCTTTTTCTCAAGTTTTCTGCATAGTCATGTGGTCCTTTTGTTTAACTCTTACCTGAATTTCCCATTCTGCTAAGCCACCAAACTGATGTAGATGTAGATGGTTAAGCCGAGAGTTTTCCATGCATACAGATGACTGCAACCAGACATCATTAATCATTTTATCTGTGACTTTTCATACATGTTTAAAAAAAAGTCATAATCTTTCTTCCTACATTTACTAAATTGGAAATAACTTCTGGTATTTTGTTTTTATACTCCAAAGGATGTCAAATGGACTTGGATAGTTCCAGCTTCAAAAAAAATACCAAGTGTAGCAAAATCTGTTCCACACAATACTCTGACTTGGGGTTAGAGGGGATACAGAGAACTCTGGTTGCGCTCATGCTGACTTAGGCTTGGTACTGCAGTATTACTCAAAGTGTGGAAAAGATTGTAACTGAAAACACAGATACTAGCTCATTTTGTAGTATGTGATTGATATTCCAGTCACCCTAGGATACAAGATTAATGAAAAAGCAGCACTCTTTCTTTACTTAATTTGCTGTTTGAAAATGTAGTGTTGATATGATGCAGTATTGTTATGAGGAGAAGAAAATGCTTTGGCAGTCCCAACTGTTTTCCTTTTCCCTTGTTCATGTTGGATTTTTAAGAATTTATTTGTTTAACCTGTATGTATTTATGTATGTATAAGAAGTTGGATTCTTTGTCTTAAGATCTAAAATCAGTTTTACTAATGCTCACAGTTGCCCTCCTTAGTGTCCTGGAACTAGCCACTTGTGGTTTTTGTTTATACATTTAGAAGTCCCTCCTAGCATATGGCGCTTAAACCAAAATATGCCCATGCTCAATGTCTTTTTTCAAAGTTTATTTGAAAAAAAGTTTATTTTCAAAGTTTTTTTTTTTTCAAAAATGTATTATATAATGAAAACTGCAATCACAATGGGATTGGTCATGGGAGATGAAGAATCCTTAATCTGAAGTAATGCACAATGGCTGTCAACTTCCCTAAGCTAGTGTTGGCCCAATACTTTTTTTTCACATCGTGCCTGTTCACACAGCTCACCAGGCTGGATTTGCAGGCATTGGTTGCTTTGCTCCTATGATCATAGGATTGAGTATCATCAGTGTAATAGCAGACAGGAGCAAACAAAGTTAGTATTTTCATATTCATGAGTGCATTTCTTCTTTGCTCCTCTTGGATAGATGTTTGTGTTATGCAGGACAATGGCGAAGTGAGGAAAGGGAAAGGAGACCTAACATTAAGACAGGTTTGGGCACCTAGTTCATAGGCCATTAGTAAGGATCATATAAACTTTCTTTGCCCAGTAAATTAGAAGTATTAAGTACTACAGTTAATACTTATTAAAAATGCTGTATTGAGCAACAAACATGAAAGAATTGTGAAAATCAGCTTTTACAGAGCTGCTTTTTCAATATGGCCTCCTATAGCAGAAGGACTTGAGGGACTAATATTGGATTCAACAGTCTGAAACTCTCCTGACATTCAGTACAAAACCATTCTTTCAGAAAGTGAGAAAAGGTTGCATGAGCTGAGGGAACAGATACCAGCAGTCAGGTTCCCCTCAACAGAGTCAGCTAATAGATTAGGAGGGCTGTGTTTCCTCCTACTCCTCTTTGCCATGTTTATTCCATTCTTCTATAGAAGCCCTATTGCTTTGAGGAGGACGACACTGCTCATGTACCTAGTGATGGTCTAGATCATCTTCCAGGATAGTTTTCTCATGCAAAGAAAAAAAATGTGGACCTCAAACCTCTGGCATAAAACAAAACTTGGAATCTGCATCTCAGGCAATTTTATCTTCAGTAGACTGACCAAGAAAACCACCCCATTTATTTTCATAGAAAATTATTGCTTTGAACAGAGCCCACTAGTTCTAATGGTGATTTTGACTATCTGCAAAATCAGGATCTAGTATTATTTCACTCAGAACTCTGGCAGAGAATTTGTCAAATTCTTGCTAACAGTGACAGATCAAGTTACGTTTTAAAGGAAAATGTGTTAAGAATTTTAATCTTGGTATCATGCCTAAATCTAGATAGGGGCACATCTTATTTGTCTCCTTGTTGGTTGTAACTGCTATGCATTTATATAAGCAGTGCCATTTCTGGAATAGCAGGGTTTTATTCTGTCTCATGCAAAATATTCTCTTTCCAGAGCAGAAAAAAAAAGGTATTAAACTCTTCATACAGATCAGTATGAGTCAGATATTAAAGTCTGCAGAGCAACTCATGAATTCATAAGAAAGTTTCAGTCATATTGTGGAGGAAATCCTAAAGAAATGAAAAGCACTTGAGTAATAAAATGAAATTTAAGGGACAATTAACTGATCTTGACTATGTGTAACCTTTGGGATAATTATGAATTCACTGTGGTTTTTTAGCTGTATAAATAAATAATAATAGGCTATTCCCTAAAGTTTAAATTTACATTCAGCAACTGTGGTTTAAATGCTAATAGATACATGTGATTGCTGCTACCTCGTACATGGATCTTAATATTATTATAAGAATTTAAATGTTTGATACTCTACTGGTTAGGAAAAAAAATAGATTTTTTTCATTATTATTATTTGTTTGAAGATCAAGATGACTGACACTTTTTAAAAATATTCAAATGATTCAAGCTTTAGAATAAAATGTTCTTGTAAGTTCTTTGAGTGACTTCCTGAGCAGAATAACCCATTTGTATTCAACAGTTTCAGCACCATATCTTCAAAGCTGGTAATCCATTTTCACTCCTATAATAATGAGATACACCCTTCTTGTAGGTAAACTGTCTTTTAAGTGATGTTGATGTTTATGTTTCTTTAATAATTCTACTCCTAGTAGGTTCTAGACAATGAAGTCCATAATTCCTTGGGGAAAATTTAGGGGATAATAACATTTAAGAAATTCCATAGAGAGGCTTTTTAAGCCAGACCTGAGACCTAGTGTTAGAGATTGAGTAAAACACTTTATTGTCTGCTTAACTCTCTGTGTGTGAGTAATTTTTGAGCACACATTATTTAGTAACGCTTTATCACTACTACATTCGTATTATTCAAAAAAATATCTGATTATTCTGGTCATGTTTTGCTGAATTTAAAACAAATTAGATGTATGTTAAACACAAAGAATATATTTTTTAAAAATCTTATTATTTATGTTTATGTTTAAAATCAACTCTAAAGCAGTGTTTCAACTCCACATATAGATGTCTTGATCCTTCCACTATTCAATTGTGTGCTTTCTGTCTTTTTTATATTGAAAAGTCTTTTTTAAATATGAAATTTTATCTTTTTTGGTTTTTTTTTTTGGTTCTCTTAGGAATGGAGGAAATCTTATTTATTTAGGATGCTGATTTTATTAAATACCTCCCCATTTGCAAAAATCATAGTTTGTCAGCTCTATCTCTTGTGGTGCCTCTTGTTAATTTTAAGACACGTTTGACCATCTACATCTTTTGTGTAGATATTCACTCTCTCCTACCCAAAGGTCAATGAAACAAATTTGTAGCAGACATTGTGGTTCTATCCTAGTGCATACTGAAGAGATTGTACACCGTTCTAGGCTGTTGAGGAACTACGATACCATGGAAAAGTAGAAGGAAAAAACACAAATACAAATACCCTCTTCTTTCTTCCTGAAAGGTGAGCATAATGAAAAAATAATTAAAAATAAAGCTTCCAGGACCACTTTTACTTCAACCAGTTTTGTGCATTTCCTTCAATGCTGCAGGTTTTATGAGCATTTAAACTCTGCTTAAGTGTCACTATATGTCAGGACTGCAAAACCTGCCTCCCCAGTGATTACTTCTAGTTATAAATGCAAGTGCCAGAAAATATATCTCCAACTCTTATATAAAGAATAAGGCTACAAGTCTCATAGTTTAATATCTTTCTTAATACACACTGCTGAGTGTGAGGCCACTGTATAAATTGCATAGAAAAATGACCTATGTATATACTTCCTGATGAATTAAAAGCATGCCTACATGCACAGCTGACATAGCAAGAGGATTGTTTCTACAGAAATTTTTACAAGCAGCAGTTTTTTTTCTTGAACTGTGGTTTCTGCTTAGGAGTATAAAGATTCTCCCCATTCCTAAGTGACAAGGAAATATGAAAAAAATGTTCAAAAGAATAATGCCTTGAGTCTATGATGCTGGGGATGATAAAAAGAATTTTAGTAAAGGAAAATACAAAAGATGGAAATGTTAAATTAATAAACATTATTGCTGATGATCCCAACTGCACAAAGCTGCAATGAGATGCTTTGCAGCATTTATTTTTCTTTTCTCCTTTGAAGGAGAAATCTGTGGGTTGTCAGGGACAAAATGGGTTTGTCTTATTCTTGAAAAAGGAGTCATCTGCTGTCAGTATTTAAAAAGATAAAAAAGGTTGACAACTGGAGGTGGAGTTTTCATTCAGGAGAATTAACTCATAGATGATCACAGGGTACAGGCCCTAAAACCCTGCAACCCATGTAACTTGTATCCATGGCATCTGTGATTCTCTGACCTTAGGGTGAGATGTAACTGGAGAACAGTAAGCTTAGAAATCTGGTTGTTCTGCAGTAGGCAAATATGTGGAAGATTTCTGTAATATGTACAGCCAGCAAAACCTCTATTATTGTTATTAACATCTGACACAGAGATGCTAAATTGTGTACAAAGAAGGGCCATAAACTTGGAAAAGGCTCTGGAGCACAAGTCTGGTAAGCAGTGGCTGAGGGAGCTGGGGTTTTTTAGCCCGGAGGAAAGGAGGCTCAGGAGGAGATCTTATTCTCTCTGGAACTACCTGAAAGGATGTTGTAGCCAGGTGGGGGTTGGTCTCTTCTCCCAGGTAACAAGTGACAGGACAAGAGGAAATGGCTTCAAGTTGTGCCAGGGGAAACTTAACATTAGATATTAGGAAAAAAATTACTTCAGAGAAAGGGAGCAAACTGCCCAGGGAAGTGTCTGGGTCATCATCCCTGAAAGTATTTAAAAGATGTGTAGATATGGCACATGGTTTGTTGGTGGACTTGGCAATGCTAGGTTAATGGTTGGACTCAGCCATCTTGGGAGGTCTTTTCCAAGCTAAACAATTCTGTGATGCTTGGTCATGAGAGGTTTGAAGTCACTTGTGATCGTCTGATGCACTGAGACTGATAGGATTTGGAATGGTAGATTTGTGGTGGTGGCAAAGCAGTAGCAGAAAAATATTTCTATTCATTATAGAGGAAAAATGAAAGGTGGAAGAGGCTAAAATGGCAAGAGCATTGCTAGGAGTGTAAAATGCACCTTTAAGATAATATTTGAAACATGCTTAAGGAAAAGAATGATTAAATATGCTCCAGGAAAAGAATGATTAAATATGCTCAATGGCTTCTATGTCAGAAATAATTCAGTAGGACACTTCTCTTAACTTAGAAAAAAGGGCCAGCTGAATGGTTTTATAACATAGGACTGTAAAATAATGAGCAGTGGGGAAAAGGTGAATACAAAGGTGAATACACAATGACTGCTCTCTCTTTCTTCCAATACAAGAACCATGGTACATCAAATGACTGGAGCATTCCGTGGAAATTCCTGCCTCAAAACACTGTAGACACTAGAAGTTCATGGGTATTCAAACAGAGACTGCATTCAATGGGCCTTTATTCCATGGATTTGCCCAAAGAAGCCTCTTTAGCAAACTAGACCTCTGGTTTGTTTCAAGGCCTTAACATATATGCTATGTAAGAAGGATAAAATTATTCCTATGTGTGTCCCCTTGAATATCTTTCTTCCAGGATGGTCATGATTAGATAATTGTCAGGACAATATTCTGGGCTAGGTAGACCTATAAACTGACCTAGAATAGCTTTTTATGTTTGGTATCTGAATCCCTAGATGAGTGATGCTTTTGTCACTTCTTTTTTTTGTCTCGTGAGTTTATGTACTCTAGCAGTCAGAGGTTTGTGAGAAGTTACAATGACTACAGAGATATAAATATATTTTTTTCTTCTGTCCTAGGACTTGTGCAACTGAATGACACTGATTCTTTGTATTTTAGGGTCATCCCACTTGTAACAAAAGCATAAGTAGAGAGACTCATTGTTCTATTATTTTGCTTAAAGAACAGTGATTTTGCCTTTAAAATATTATTTGTGTTATTAATTTAAACAATAAGAACCAGATACAAATAAATATGAATGGTTGTTATTTTTCTATTTATTTGTAGAAAAGCATTTTAAGTTGGGAATAAATTTTAACTTTTCAGAAATAAAGCCTACAGGAGGTTGAAGTGTGATGTGTTCCATACAGGGAGACAGCAGGTAGCAGGAGACTGAATCAGAAGCATTTTCAGCCCTCTGGGGGAGGAGAGTGCTTGGAAAATATAATACCCTAGAAAAGAATACTATCTGATAGCTGGGAGGTCATGAGAGCTGCGGATCTGGAAAAGCTTTTCCGGTTTAGGAGCTCCTGCACACCACTGTAAGGAGAAAGACGCTGTTTACAGACATACCTTACAGTGATGGTTCCTCCTAGGGAAGGTTCTTCCCAAGGAGAATTTGCATTTAGCTGAGAAGGAAAGCAGAACCTTTAAGAAGGGAAGCTTCCCTAGGCAGAAGCTGTTTGATAGCATTATTAGAAAGAGAAAGTAACAAAAAAAAAAAATCTATTATTATTATTTTCTTTAGCTGCTGTGTTGAGAAGAAAGCTCTTGCATCTACCTTTTCACTTAGGTTTAAATCAACCAGGACTACTTTCTCTCCTTTATTATTCTTAACCTAGTTGAACTGTAGTAGGACTTGTGATTGGGTTGAGGGTGTGTATTTTCCTTTAGTACTTGAAAACTTCAATATTTAGTGACCATACAGACATCAATAAAAAAATCTCCTGTGCAGACAGAAATGTAAGTTTTTTAACTTACATTTGTATTGAGCTGGCTCGTGTCATTCCAGTTTTCCCTAGTGTATAAAAAGAGAAAAAAGAGTAATCCCATATTAAGTAATTAGTTGTCTTGTTCTTTGACCCCGGGTCTCTAACACTGACAATATTTGTATAGCAATGTGTTTACATTTAGCTTGTAACTGCTGCAGGGATAAATCCTCAGGTTGATGAAATGCTGGAACAAGCTGACCAGAGTGGTTGTGTTTGCCCCCTCCCTGGAGGCATTCAAGCTTGGATTGGGGCTTTGATCAACCTGTTGAAGATGTCTGTGCCCATTGCAGAGGCATTGGACTAGATGACTTTGAAAGGGCTCTTTCAACACAAGCTGTTCTATAAATATGTGATTCTATGTTGTCTGAGTCTGGAATGTGAAACTTGTTATACTGGGGAATTAAAGAACACTATATATTGAGCACTATGTTATGATACATTCAGAGAAATATACTAGTGTTTTATTAAAAATCTTCACCAGATACCTGCCTTAGGATGCTTTTTTTAATATATCACTGCTGTTAATAATCTATAGGGAATCTAAAAGGGGAACCATTTATTAACACAGTAGCAGTGGGCCAAAGCAATAAGAGATCATCATAATCATCTTTCATAAAAGAATTGCTTTATACTTTAAAATTTCCTTTACCAAATCACATTCTTGTTTCTAGATGCCATGAAAGGGAATGTAAAAAAGAAATTGTTAGTATACGTATATACTAGTTAGTGTACATATATATATAATTGTTAGTATATTGTGTAAAAAAATGTCCAGAATATGAAGAGCTATTGAGGGAGTCTCTTGTTGGGTCACAGACCTAAAATGCTTATTTTTATGGTGTCTAGTAACAGTGTGCAAAGCAGTAACCAGTTTATCATCCTAGAGGATGATGATTCACTGCACTTTGTGATTAAAGAATGGTGTTATGAAGTAATTAACTTTTAATTTTTCTTAGTAATTCTTCCTCTGATCCAAAAAAGATTCATAAAACAAATAGCAATATTTCTATATATGTAAAAATACTTTGGTAAATTTAATGCAACTTAATATCTGATTGAACATTTGTCTCCTATGGATACGGAAAATAGATGTAGAGAAAAACATAACTAAAATTGGAATACTTGAGAAAGCTGGAAACATGGAATATACAAATTATTCATCAATTTAATTTGTTAACATCTTAATCACTTACTTAAACAACAAGAATGCAAAATGCCAGTAGTTCTCTACAAAATAAAAATATTAAAATTTTTGAAGTATAATCTCAGAATTTATCATATAATCTCATATAATCTCAGCATTTATCTATGCTCCAGCTTGGTAACATCTCATACAGACTACTGTTACCACAGTGATTTCTACAGTACTATAAACGACATTCTTTTAAAAGAGGCACTATCACTGATAGTTTTTGTTTATTTTTTATAATCAATGCAAATCCAGTTAGTCAGGCTATTTTGTTTCTTTGCTTTGGCAGATACAACCTAGGTTTGGACCTAAATCTGTTTTTTGGCTTGAAAATGGCAGTTTTTCTAGCTGTTAGCACCCCCTTATTAATTTTCTGATGGCCTCCTTTCAGTACAAACATTGATTGGAAGGTATTTTATGAGTCTAGTTATAGATCCTCAGATCTGCATTTATAGAAATATTTTGTGGGAGAAAATTCCTGTACATTACAGAAAAGTGAGAATTTATGGGGATGAGAATTTAAACGAGGATAATCAGAGAGTGAGGGTCAAGAATCATAGATTATTACTGTAGATTAATTCAAAGCACCCATAAGAAAGCTGATTTCTAACTGCTTTTTACATAGAAAATCAAAAAATGTTTATTTTTTCCTTTTTTTCTTATTAAAAGCTTTTAGCTCAAGTCTGTGTAGAACTATATCCTTGGATTTTTCTTTTAAGAGATAAAAGACAATAATTAAGTATATTTTTTAAAAATTATAGTAAAGTATGGATCTGATTGTTAAGGAAGTAAGGAAAAACCTGAATACCCCCAAAGTAATGTCTATCAATCATACAAGAGAAAAAGAGCAGGACATGCTGACTTCTCTGCAAATTTGAGATCTGAATTTGTAGTATTTCCAAACACTAATTCACTATTGCCTGAAACAAGTGTTTTTCTCTGTTTCTGGAAAATATGATCTCAGCAGAGAGAATAAATCTTTGCTAATGAATAAGTCTGCTGCCATGGTATGTAACCTATTCCTCCCAATAATATCTAATTCTTCAATACTTAATGAATGTTTTAAGAGCTTAAAGTAATGAAGTAAATAAAGGACAAAGGTTCCACATCTCTTGAGCAACTTGCAGCTATCATCTCTGGCTCTAGAAGATGCATGCTGGATATTGTAAATGCAGAGATGGTGAGAAAGATTGGGATGCAAATGGGAGTGGAGCATTTGAGTTGGGAATTTTAGGACAGAGGTACAGGGATTTAATGCACTGAGGGAACTTTGAGCAATACCAACAGAGGCAAGCAGCTAGTAAAGAGTCAATTGGCAAATATTATCTCTCCGAAAGTTTAAAATATTTTGATAGCTGAAAGAGACAGAAGAATTAAAACTAATGTATGTGTTTGAAGGAAATCCTGTTTGTAACTCAGAGTTCAGGTACTTGGCCTTGGCTGTTACAAGAGGGTTTCTTTGAACAACCAACCAGACAAACTGACCTTCATAGTATTATCTTCATCCATGGTTGAGAGGCAAATCCCATGCACTCAAGTAAAAAGAATGTGCTCTGGGTTTTTGAAAATACTACACAGTGATGCAGAATTGTGAGTTTTCCACTCATTCTTGACTTTCCTGTTTGCTGTTTTGAAGCTTTTCAAGTCTTCCTGGGCTTAATTTTCTCCTATCTACTCTCTGCTCTCTTTTTAAGAGTTTAATTTTGCATGCAGTGTCAGGCAGGTTCTTCTGACAGCCATATACCCCTGTGGACTTTAACTTGATGCTTGAACGCTGGCATGTAGCACTGTAGATTTTTCAAACATCACAAATGTGAGGTAGGAAGAATTGATACAAATTTCGACTAGTTTTGGGTCAGTCTGCTCTTTTTCTTCTAAATTTCTAAATTCTTTCATTCATTTAGGATTTTGGAATTGTAAAATAATCAATCAGTTAATTAATTTTTCATTTCCAAAAAGATTGAGCAATTATCATCCAGGCTTTTGGATCAAATATTTAGTTTTAAAAATAATTTTCAGATACATTAACAAAGATATTGGTTACTTACTTTGGCAAGGGAATGTCAATATATGGCAAACAGAGACGTTAATAAACTGCTTAGAGAAAATAAAGACAGTGCCATGGAACCACTTAGTTGGAATTAGGGAAGAAAGATCATCACTAATGATACATGGAGATATTATTTACCAGGTAATTTAACGTTAAATTTATTTATTTTATCAGGGTTTAGGCTATCAATTATTTAGATTTTTCATTTCACTGTAGGCATTAGGACAATTTGTCTCTCAATATTAATAAAAATTAAAATTCAATAGTACATTTAATTAACACAAAGCCACAGGGAATATACAGCATAATCTAATCTGTGAATCAATGGAATACAACAGTTCTAGATGCTAAGCACTTAGAACTAAGAAAAATGCTTGTAATTTTCAATTATCACCTTGTAAGCACTTGCATTTTTGCAATCAAACCCCATGTGGCTGATTTTAAGGACAAATATATGCATGTCAAACCAAGCCCTTCAAAGATACTTCAGAGAGTCTAAGAAGGGCAAAAGTAAACAAGAAAAACTAAAAAAAGTAAGAAAGAAAAAGAATTAAAAAGTAATCACTCACCACCAGTAGACCAATGCCCAGGCAATTCCCATGAAAAAACTACTTTGGAAGAACTCCATCCCTGGCTCCATGGCTGAGCATGATATTAGATGCTTTGGAATGCTGCTTTGGGCAATTCAGGTGAGCTGTCCTCGCTTTGTCCCCTCCAGCCTCTTGTCCTATGCCAGCCTTCTTGTTGGGATGCAGTGAGAAACAAAGAAGGCCTTGACACTGTGAATATAGCAAGAATGTTGGTGTGTTATCAACTCTGTTTTAGCCAAAAGCCTTAAACAAAGCACCCCACGGGCTGCTGTGAAGATAATTAACTCCATCCCAGCCAAACCCAGGAAATGACTGGACAAGCATGTTCAGTGGTTTCACTTCTAAGCTTTTGAATGCTTTGCTTTCCAGCTAGAAAAATTGAAAAATCTGTGGGTTTCCCAGTTTTTGTTGGCAGCATTGAACAGAAGAAAAGAATGGTCTAATCTTAGACTACTATATACCAAATTTAAGAAAACATGAATATTTTGAAATTTCAATTTGAAACTCCTATTTTGTTAACCCTTTTGTTAAAGGACATAAGTTGACATAAGTGTAAAATAACTCGAGCAGAAGGGGTAATGTAAAAGTCTGAGATATAATTTCAATCAAACTATTTTTTAAAAATTTAGCATAATTTGTTCAAAATAGTAAATCTCATCAATGTCAAATCTGAATTTTGCAAAAGTAAGTATACAATAAAACATCACCTGAAGCCTAAATGACTATTTTTGTTTATATGCAACTGAATAGTGGAGCAAGACCTTAAGAGATGTTATTTGAAAGTTTATCTAATGCTAGATGCAGTTATTTCCTGCAATCGCATACTTAAGGGATAACGTGTGCAGCTGTCTGTTTGACTTGAGTCTTTCCTGATTACAGTTGCCTGTTGTTTGCTAAAGCCATCTACTAGGAACAATCAACAAGCAGTTGTAGCATGGATCATAATACCTTTGAACTGAACCATTCAGAATGGAGAATTGGCTCCAAACATGTTTAGAATACATTTATTTAAATATTTTTTTTATTTTGCATCTGAGGTCCATAAATTCAAAATTATCAAGTTATGGTTTTTTTTTTTT